>BQNB010029746.1:0-55484 GCA_026074375.1 Tanacetum coccineum
ATCATGCAGTTTGGCACGAGCCTGAGCAGTTTAGCTCAGTGCTTAATAATATCTATCTGGTTTGATCCCGTGGACTGCCACGACTAGCCACGTTATCTATTGTGTCGATTTACATTCCACGATTACTTTTCGTAAGCTTTGTTTGTATTCTTTGTTTGTTCGAGCGGTGTGTGCAGGAGCTATATACCGTACAGAGGTGTGTGCAGGTGCGATATACCCTAACATCTTTTCCAATTGCCCACTTTTTTTTAGAACATCGGTTAAATTAGAAACTAGCAAGTAGCTAGAAGAGAAGTTACAAAAGGTGGGATAGAGCGTTACACGGGTTATTTTCCAATTGCCCACTATTAACGAAAATCTTTTGGGTAAGGTTCATATATATGGTATAGTAGTGAGACTCTTTCAGTTTGATTGTTTGATATGTTAGTATTATATGGTATTTCAATCCTTAAAACAGATAATGCATGAGAGATTTGGAGGTAAAGATGACTTTGAAGGAAAAAACAAGTTTACATTTGTTTAGCTTTTATAGTGTGTGCCTTTGATCAAGATTTGGAATCTCGTATATTTATATGAAGGTAAAATAAAAGTGTAATTGTATATCTCATGTAAGAAGATTGTGTTTTTATTAATCATGGTTTTTGTATATGGTCAGTACTTGTCTGCTATGTCACAGAGCTTCCAGCTTCATTAGTTCACCGTAACATGCTTTTCCTGGATGTGTATTTCACTGAACACAATGAGATATTTTCTGCTCTATCAGAAATAATTTCAATTTGGCGCTTTAGTGTAGAATTTTTAGAAAATATTGATTTTGGTTTGGGTATGATAAAAAGAAATACTTTGTTTGCTGTAAGGAAGCAATAAGCGGTTTAACAGATCGGGAGGAGTAATTGTGGTGTATTTTTTGTCGTGTGACGATTTACCGTTTGTAAGATATTTTATTTTTAAAAAAGAGGTGGAAAGTGAGTTTTTTTATTTTTGATGAAAAAATGAGTGGCTAGGATTAGTTCATTGGATATATGACAAATAATGGGTCTATGTTGATCTTAACTCATTACCTTATACATGTCAAATTAGATTTCTGTAATGAATCATGTATTATCACCTGAAGAGTGACATAGAACTTCAATCCTTCATTGATATTCTCTTTAATTTCTCGATACTTGGCTACAACAGCCTCAATCTGCTTATAGCATTTTTCACATGAAGCTGCAAACAAAATTAATATGTTCTAAGAAGAATATAAGGCACACAATGCTCATCATTGAGATAACATGCTAGATAATTTTATATTGACCAACCCTCAATGAGTTATAAGGAAATTCTTTGTTTAGTATGTATTGTCATATCTGATTCGTTGATTCATTATAATGTTTGTGTGGATGCGTATTTAATTTTGTGTCTTAATATGGTAGAGTATTTTGGAATAAATAAGTATTATATTTTTGGCGATAATTGCATGACATGTAGTATTAAGATACAATATTTTTGGCGATATGGTAGAGTATTTTGGAATAAATAGTCTTTCATCTATTCAAGTTGTTTTGTATACATGTAAGAAGAGTGTTTGTGAAATAGCTTAAATAAAGCAACGCAGGATGCGATAAAAAGTTGTTTGATTGTCGTGAAAATATTAATAACAATGTATTTGTTAAGCATTTATAGTTTCAAATAAATATCTTGTACACATCATTTCATGTAACTGTTTGTGGATTAATTTCACAACAAAAGTTATCTATAAAGAAGTCCTTCAACGACTATAAGTTTGTTCTCATTTGTTACCTACTTTTTGTTTAAACAATAAATGTTATTTGGTTTCTATGCGGATGTTTTGCAAATGACATTTTTACCTTTATTTTTTGAATTTTTAATATTCAATCATTAAACGTTATTTATATCTTTCATTCTACTACTAAATTTTGTATCTTTAAAAATAATTTGGCCTTGAAGCTAGTATGATTATATGGTAGAATGGGAATATGAATAAATTAATCAATACCAATTCTATTGTTTGGTTCAACGTTAAACAACTGGGTATCAAAACTTTGACTTGGTAAAAAACAACACAAACAAAAAAGTCACAAAAATTATGGTAAACCCACCTATTACATCAAAGGCGTGTTTCGGTGACCATCCTACGAGTCATAACAATTCATCTTCAGCTATGTGTAAAACTCATGATCCTAAAACAAACTTTATCTTAAAAAAATATCTAAAACTTAACCCGAAACTATTATTTCACCTTTCATCTTCTTCCAACCAATGATGAAAACATATCAACATAAATTAACTTGCACACAGCAAATGATAAAAAAAGAAACAATAATTATAGAAAGAATGAGTATATTAATGTTAGCCTAGATCCGATCATTAAATTATTTTTGGGTAAAGGGTTTATACCCGGTGAATATATTAAAAATTGATAAAAGTTTAAAGTACATGGAGAAATGGTCATGATCCACTCCTCAATATAACCTATAAGTTTTGAACATACTCAAAACTTAACAACTATAAGAAACGAACTAGAGATCGAAAGAAACAAATGGAAACTAAAACGAATGCTCCAAACTCTAGCACACACAAAACATCCCATCAGCCATCATCCATGCAGAAACTATCAATCCTCTATGTCTTGCGCAATTTAACGACCCGGTCTTTCTTCTTGAACCGAATACCATGTAGTTTCAATCTAACTGTGTCGGCAATAATCTTAGATAGTTGATTGGGATTCCTTCCGTCCTTTCTATGCACTCGGTTATTCCTTTCTTGCCAAGCGAAGTAAGAAACTGCAACCAAGATAAGCCTAACCAAAATTATTTCAACATTATTTCATTTAGATATGGGAAGTAACCAAGCCATAATATCACTCAATTTATCCGAATCAAACTGAATTTCAACCCTATTCAAAACACCGAACCAAACCTGTGAAGAATATGGACATTCAAAGAATAGGTGAGCACGAGAGTCTGGTTGGGTCTTGCATAAAGTAAACCGAAGTTGGTTAAGATCGATATCATTTCCTACATCTCATTTCCTCATTCGATCATGAGTTTTAAGACGGTTTCTCATAACAAGCCATAAGTGAGTGGCATGTTATGGAATACTAAAACGCGACCACACCAAATGGTACTAGTCGACTTTATTTCCATGTTCTCGAACAGAATTCCAAGCATCTTGAATCGAAAATGATCTAAATGAGCCATCCCTCGTCCTCCATTGAAAAATGTCACCTTGTTCATCATTAAGAATAGGGGTCGGTAAGTTTAATAAAACAGGTAACATGTCATACCAAGCAGTAGGCCACGACCAAGATCCATTAAGCACCGCATCCGACACATTATCTTGCAAAGAAAACCCCGCATTAATTGCTCTATTCGACATATGAGTAATTAGCGGGCAATTTTCATTCCATATATCAAACAAAGCTAAGGCTGTTTTTCCATTCTCGATCTTGTACCATATATGAGGACACACGATCATTAAATTAAATATGGCTTTCTAATGTAAAATATCCTTTGTTGTTGGTTGCAACAAATTGTTGCTTTCAAGCAAGTGCAATGGTAGAATTTGGTTAAAAAATGGTGTGCTTTTGTTGAAGATAAGAATATCAAAAAACACGAGAGACAAATGATAGATCTAAAACCAGCTTAATGGGTAAGAAATAGGACATGCCCTCTGTTATTCTTGTATCAAACCATGATCACTTACTTGATAACAAACATACACGAAAATAATAAAAGAAATAAAGGAGGAAGAAGATGAAGAAAATAGAGAGAAGAAATAAGGGTGTTTGGATTGCTATGTGTAAACACAAGTTACAAAATGAACAACCAACCCTTCTCCATTGTGGAGAAGGGGTATTTATACTTCCACCATAAGGCTTATACGCCTACAGGCTTTCTACTGGTTGGGCTCGAGATTACTTGGGCTTTAGCCCGCAACATGTGCACAGTTAAATTACATTATGTGAGCCCGTTACCCTATCTTAGCCTATTGCAATGTGAAATATATAAAGACCGAGTCTTCCCGACTGAGTGACCGAGCTTTCATGTTTGACTTAATATTTTGAGGCTAACAATCTTCCTCGAAGCAAGGTCTTTGAATCCTTCTACCTTGGGCTTCTTGAGATTGCTTTGTCGTTCAGTTCTTGAGTTCTTGAGTCTTGGTCTTGGTCTTTATCTTTGTTGTAGGCTTGTTCCTTCATGCTGTGTGATCTTTGATCTTGAGCCTTTGTCATTGTCTTTCGACTTTGTCTTTAGTTCCGAGATCTTTAAATCTTTTCCTTGTTCGTCTTTGTCATCTTTGCCAACTTGCGATCTTGTGTCTTGGTACCAACATGCTCATACTTTGCATCATGTAGAAAGCTTGCTAACAATATCCCTTGATAATCTTTTGTCTTGATAATCTTGATATCTTTATGGAAGATCTTAAAAATCAGAGTTGCAGGAGTCTTTGTCTTTAATTCTGGAGCTTTCTTGATTCTTGAATCTTGATGCTTATTGTATGTCTTTATAGCTTGATCACGAGCATGTGGTAATGAATCTGACTCAACTAGAGTGAGGTTGCTACACCATCGTCTAGATCTGCATTTAAAAGTTAGTAATAAACAGATATGGGCGAATATGGATTTGTCATTCGTCTAAGTTTGGTAGCATTAACCTCCGGTTCTGTAAGGACCGTATTACAGTATAGATATTGTACCTGTGATTAGGTAGATTCAATTTAAGAAGAATCTCCTTGACATGGTTTCCAACTTAAAGCATAATATCCTCTAACACAGATGTATTAGATTCACCATGCTTGCTTGTTCTCGTTATCAGAACGTCTCAAAGTAGACAACACGATAAGAGTGAATCAGATAGTTATTATCTTTCTGATTGAGTCGTCATTTCATTTACTGAACCAAAATCTATATCCATCTAACACAAGCTTGATCCATATAGAATTTCGCAAGTCGCCTACGGAGTGCTGTTTGATGTTGACACTAGAAGGATTTCCATTCATCACTGTGAATACTAAAGAGTATCACTCTGAAAGTTCTGGCATAATCACAAGGATAATGCATAGGACTCTTTTGTTATCACTTATGTTCTAGATGTTGAACAACAAGTGTTTATCAGGAAATGTGTCCTAATGATATTTATAGATTGATCTCTTGGCTCTATACTCGATTAGTACGTTTTAGTTTTAGTACTCAGAGGCTGGAGCAGACTGCCACCTTTTCAATATCAACTAACTCAGAGTAAGAAAGTCAATAGATGTCGTGTGTATCTTCGTGACAAATAAGACAAGTATCTTTTGAGAGAAACTTAAATGGCTGGGAAGGGTTGTGCATTGCATCACTGGGTCCATGATGTCTTGTCTTCAATACCAGAATTCATCTTTGTGAAAACCGATAGCATATGTATTGACTCAGTTTCTACCTAAAGTGTATGGAGGACTTCTTTCTTTAGACCCTTTATCCTTACATTTCTTTTTTCATTCTTCAACCCCTTCAATGCTTACCAAGACATCATTACTAACACCTTGTTATGATTATTTAAGTGTTAACTCATGTCTTAGTCTGCATTATTCCCTTATTCTCATTCATCTCCAAATCATACCTAAGGACTGCTATTTCTAACTATGGATACTTAACGGTAAAATACTTAACGGTAGTTAACTAGTTCGTTAACTAGTTTACGAATAATTAACAAAAGGCAGCTTAATTAATATATAATGTTCATATTTAATTAACGAAGTCAAAAAGTCAACACCGAGGGTGTTGGACTTGTGATGGGGACGGCCATAAGAGGGTAAAGAAGAAAAAGGAGTTTATCCCACATCGATGGAAGAGTTAAAGTTGGGAGCACCTTTTTGGATACAAATAGAGGGTTCCTAAGCCTTATCTATCATCCCTTCTCTTCTTCTCCTCTTGTAGTCATCGAAACTAACACCCCCTACGGGAAAGGTGTTTTGAGTTCGACTATTTGTAGTATTCTTGATCGTTGGTTCGTGGAACTAGCATTCGGGTGATATTGTTTAACGTGTAGTGTGGATACACGTAGAGGTTGCTTACTTTAGCAACTCAAAGGGTTTTGGTTTCGCATGTTTAATACACATGCGTGTACTTGAAGAAGTCTCATTTCTTCACTAGCTTGGTTGCTAGAGGTACGTTTTTCCGTTTATGTTTTATGTTAATTATAGTTTCTATATGAGTTTATTTCCGCTGCCTAGCTCGTATAATATTAATTTAATATTAGGTTATATAGATAACGATTCCCAACAGTGGCATCACGAGCCAAATCGTATAGCTTTATAATTACATCAAAAACGGTAAAAATGCCTAAAATACGCATATTTTGTGATATTTTCTTACTTTTTATGTGCAATCTATTTTATGAATTTATTTAGTGAAATAATTACACCTATAAAACACATAAAATCCGAAAATATAAATATGGTATGTATTTTTGGAAGATCATGCTAAAATATAAGCGCATATTTTGAATATTTCTTGCCTTTTATCTGAAAATCTATTTTAGGAAATTATTTAGTGAAATACATTTTCTCTAAATATCACATAAAAATAGAAATAAAATATGGTTATATTTTACATGATTTGTTTCGCTTATTATGAATGCATGCATTATAATTTGTGATTTGAATATATTGTAGCTTATTTATTGCTTACAAATTGTCAATCATGGATTACGTGCATGTAAACCATGGTTATTAAGCTAAATATATTTGGTCTGCATGCTTTGTGTATATGGTATGCATGAATCAATATGTGAATTAATTGCTTAATTGCAAAGGTAGGGAAGACCTTTGTTGAATTGTTGTTTTAATTGCGTAAATGATTATGTTTAGTATGATTAAATTTGTTTAATTGGTTTTTGCATGTTTATATGTGGCATTTTTATTATATATAAAATGCAAAAATGATTTTCAAAATTAATATGGACTAAAAGCACATGATTAAAATGCTTATTGTATGTATATTGATATGTACACTTTGCTAAATCATGGGCTATTAATGTGAGGGTTACGAAGACTTCACATGAAGTTTTACAATCCCCTAGGCAGTGTAACTAATCGTTGCAGTGTAGTATTGGCAAGACTTGAGGGTTGTTATCGTTCTCTAGGGGAATAGGTTGGGAAGGCTTGATCACGGTCTAACAGAATTCTAGGGGTTGAGAGAGGATTATTTTTTTGTTTTTATATTTAATAAAAAACAGGTAAATCTATGGTTTGAGAGATTGGTTTGTTTAACTAATTACTAAACTAATTAATATCTAATCTGCTGGTGATAACTTTATGATAAGCAAATGTATTTACCTAATCATGCACTACTCCTCAGATTGCTTCTCCTAGATCTGTTGCTTTGTCACACTTGTGATGATCTGTGTAAGTATTTCCTATGTCATGAACAAATTACACGAACCCACCGTCTATTTAATATTTCGTTAAGGCAACGCACAAGTAAGGTATTATGAAGACTATTACAAGGCCCCTAAGAGTATATTAAACGCATGTGAAATAACTTAAGAGGGATCAACCTTATAGTGGGTAAGGTAGTATGAAGACTGTTACCGATGGTATCATTTCTACACTACTCGCGTTTCCCTAAACATATCAACAGCGATACAGACAAAAGCTGGTTTTCTAAAGCCTAACGTGCACATTCATCAACAAGAAGCAACATCAAAAAGATCTACAACCTAAGTTTCATGCAATCATAGATAAATACAAAGGAGGGTTTAGCCTCACATGTTATAAAGAAATCAAGAAGATAAATCAATTAAACAACATATAGACATATTGAATGATTAATGATAAATAATCTTACTTGATTAAAACATTGATTCAAGGTAGTACAATAGGGTTGTGAGGCCTTAAAAAAAACCTATAAAGCTCCTAAAACGACTAGGGTTCGTCTCGCTATGTTTATACAAAGTTATCCCAAAGTTACACACTTAAAACCCTAAAAATGGATTTATATTTATAGATATATCAATGCGGCAGCGTCGCTTAGAACTCCTGACACCGTCGCCACGTAGATGATTCTAGATCCTCTTTAAGTCGGCCACGTCCTGACGCCGTCGCGAAATTCCTGACGCCGTCACTAGATAGATCACGATGGCGTCGCTTATGCCTGCGATGCAGTCTCCAGCCACCCTATGCATAAATCTTCAAGAGATTTGGTGTAGGTCAGTAATCTTGTCCGTTTCTTCTCTAAATGAGCCCAAGTCACGTGTATTTCCTCCAAAAGCCATCCAAGTGCTAAAAACCTAAAAACAAATTATTAAGCACATAATCTGGGCATATTTGCATGATTTAAGGGGTTAAATGACCCCAAAATAGTGTATAAAATGATACCTCATCAAATACCCCTACATTTGAGATTTGTTTGTCCTCAAGCAAATGGGATTTTCTACCTAGACAATAGCAATATTAGGGTCATTTAACCTACTCTTTAAAAGCATTTTACAACACAACCTTTTAGACCTCGTAATTAAAAGCACGGAAAGTATATACTAGCACCTCACATAAGTGTTTGGGATTCTCTCTTTCACTCGGGTGTATAATAAATTAAAACATTATGAGGAAACGGAAAATCAACACTCATTACCTGTCATAGCATATAAATTACCATAGGCTTGGTAAAGGATCAAACCTCCACCGCTAGGCGCAAGCATTATTTATTACTATCCAAGAGGTATTTTAAAGGGTTGTAGGGTGTAGGTGTAAGATAACATTAATGAAAACAGAAATGGATAGGATACATTTGGGTGGTGACTTTGGGTGAATTTGGAGTGGATGGGTTAGCTGATTATTTTATAAGAATACACGTTGGTTTGGTTGTTAAGCCAAAGACCCGGACAAAATATGCAAACTCTACAAAACTCTACACCAATCTCTTTCTTTTTATTTTCTTGACTCTAATATAAACATAAACATAAGCAAATGTCAGCCTGTACATTTTTTTCACTCTTTTTTTTATATATATTTTTTCTTACACTTTTGCCCTACCATTGCTTAAACATATAATACATCATGCGGGTTTATAGATACACCCCTAAACTTGAACTTTTACATACTTGATAATTTACAATCTAACTAATGACCCAATTTGAGGTGGATCAAAATAACATGGAGCTTATTAAGCTCTATTGGGGGTAATAAATTACTTCTTCCCTAATTCTTCATAAGATGAATACTACCATGAATCCCAATCGTCCCAAAATTATATTTACAAGGATAAGGACTTAGCAACCGTGTACTCAATAATTAACTTGGGTTAAAACAATAATGTACTAAAGGTGAGTACATACAAGGTAGGTTAAGGCGATTTGGGTGTAACAATTGGTTTATGGGTGACAATGCTCTTCATTAATAGTCTGACTTAACCAAAAAATTACGAGAACCGTAAAAAAGGATAGGCTCGAAGGGTTGTACTAGGGTACCCTACACTAAAAATGAGTGCATGTCAAGAGTGTGTGATAGTTATATAGTCGATGTGACCATAATAACAATTACAAGTTTAAAACATGAGTTAATCCTAGTGCCTATTTCTAGCAAATCCTAATACTTACTATGCGGTCTCGGGATGCATCATAAAAACAAGTTCTAGAATTTAATATACTACCGGTACACTCATATAATTTAATACCAATACCAATGTTCCAGAAAAGGCGACCTAGACCACACGTACATATCCGTAACGGGGAAATAGACACATATGACTGCATTCGAACCTTAACTCGAACAAGCTAAAGGTATAAACTATCTTGGGTATCAAAAATGGATACCCGAATTCCTAAAGATCTAAAGGCGAACCTCACATTTTTGGGGTGGAATTTTGAGGGTTTTTGTGCTAGTCATACACATTCCTATCTATGAGACGCTATTAATACTCGGTTTTCGTCGGTATGTGTCATAAAAAAATTTAAATTTTGGTCAAAATTACCTTTTTATGCTATGCTTCGATATATTACCCATCATTTTAATGAACAAGCAAATGGCAAATGAAGGAATAGTTTCTAAGGCTTATTTTCACCCTACACTTAAGTTGAACATTGTCCCCAATGTTCTATAAAAGTACCCGTAAAAACGAATAAAGAGAAAAGAAAACAAGTAAAAGAAACTAGTACTCCCCTGGTTTGCTCAATAATGGAGAAGAAACATACGATAACTGGTTAAATCGTCCTCTAAGAATTGTCCAATGAAACTTCCTAAGAACTTTCAAGCTTTTTCTCATCAAATATAACCTGTAATCAAAGACAAAGACAACTACACCAAGCATAAAATCGGCGGGATAGATATAAATATAATTAGAGTTTAGGGTTTTGACTCTATGAAAACAGTAAAGATAGGATGAGAGTAATGATGTAATCATAGGTTTATGTAGGTTTACAAAAGAATTACAAATTTTAAATGTTGCACAATTTATTTTTCACAAATACTTGAAAAAATTCGAATTTTTACATTACTGGAGACGCGACGCCATCGGGTGTTAATCCCGACGCCGTCTCCAGGGTCTGTAAAAATTTCTTCTTCGTTTTTAATGAGAAATTTCCTGCACGCAATTTTATTAGTTAAATATGAAGAAAGCACGCGTAATTTTATTAGTTAAATATGAAGAAAGCACTGCATGAAAACCTGAAATTAATCATTACAATTATATGACTCGAAACTGACGCGATTTACTCTAAACAATTTATTTTAAATGTTTAAATTAGGTTCTTAAAAACCAGATATATTCCCCTACACTTATTTTGTTGCAAAATATCATTGATTGCAAATAAGACGAAGTTATAAACAAACAAAGCATGATTACAAAATTCATTCAAACATAATAAAATAAACAATAAAGAATTAAAACACACGACACTCCTAAGTGCGAGAAAAATAAACATTGGGTTGCTTCCTAAGAAGCGCTTGTTTTTGTTCGAGTCACGAGGCTGACTCTACCCTCATTTAACAAATAAAGGGGAAGGTTCCCCTATACTTGAGTTCAAGTGCGGGTGATAGTAATGGTACACACCATGGTGGCGAGAAGGAGCCATATGTTGAAAAAGTATTTGTTGAATTTTGTGCTCCAATTGGTGTGTTTCTTTAATACTAACTTTCTCTACTTTTTTGGCCTAACGGGTGAATTAAGTCCTCTTCTTAGAAAATAAACTTCCTAAGATTCTAATTTCCAATCATCTTCTATCATCCCTAATTTTGAAAAATCAACACCTAAGGATCCACTATGTCCTAATAAACTCGGTTTAAATCCATAATGTTTCTTAGGGTCATATACACATGGACAATAATAGCAATACATATCCTTAGGGTGGAAAGATTCCACATGAGGTGAAGGTGGTGTATGAATGTTCAATGGTTCTACTTCCTTCATCCTAAAACTATCCGGACTATGTGGTTTGATGGATAGTTTACATCCAAGGATGGATAATTACGCAAGGTTTGTGGCTGAGGCTTCGGTTCATCAAAACTAGGAACTTCCCTAGAACTAAGAGGAATGTCATGATTACAAGTATTCAAGCCTAAATCCTCTAATTGTGTTTCTTCTAAAGGTTCTACCTCCATTGTGGTTCCGAAAGTCTCTTTTACTTCTTCCGGGTAAGTCACAAGCGGTGTGTATACCTCAAATGATGAAAGGACTTGTGGGGTACTTTGTGGGCTTGGATTATCTACCTTATCCTCCATCATATCTAGATCACCTATAGGCTCATCATATGCATCTAAACATGACATGCACTTAGGTATCTTAACTCTAACCACATCATTCTCAACCAAGTGATACTTTAAATTTGTTATTGTTTGGTCAAAAATAGTGCTAGTTGGGTGTAACATTCTGTATTTTTAGGTCATTTACGACGTCATCTATTTTACTAATTATTTTTTTTCTCGTACACGTTTACTTTAATTCTTATTATATAGTTAAATCGCGTAAACGGATACCAAACGAATTTAAGTTTACATCAAGAAATCATTTTATTATTATTACTAAAGTAATAATTTACTTATTATGTTTTATTTTTTTTATTGGTTACGTAAATCGTTTACGTTTCGCGATAAATTACTTTTAAGCATACCCGGAACCAACAAAATTAATCTACGCTTCAACAAATACTTATGTTTATAACAAATGCTCAAAGTTTTATAAAACTTTACCTACATTCATCACTTGAGCCGAATTTACCATGAAATAAATAAACCAATACATACACTTTACAAAATTATACAATATGTTTAAAGTTACCAACTTATACTAGGCAAGTAATACTTTCATTTTGCAAATAAGATATTAGCTAGTCAATTCATTCCCTAAATTTCATGAGATGATTTCTATTTTAGGGAACCAAGTCATTAAAACCTAAAGACTTTCACAAGTCTTGACCAAAGACTCCTTAATTCTCTCATTGTGTTTCTTTGACTAGTCTTAGGACTATAAAAGGCTTGCACTAGTAAGTAAACTCACACACTTCTCATTTGCAAAGAAAAACTTCACCATATACTCCCTTTGTCTCTCTAAAACCCACGGCCAACATCAAACCACCACCAAATCCATACAAAATTTTATTTACAACACTTACTCATATTCCTACATCATATCTAAGACCTACCAAGAAAGATTTAAGGCTTGGTTAAGCCTTTACAAGAGTTAAGCAAAGAAAAAGGAAAATTAGGGTTTACTTGGAAATTAGGGTTTTCAAGATCTTGCAAGCTTGGGTTTACAATCTAAACAAGGGTTTGGATTGTGTTGGTTATCATATTACATCACCATAAGGTTATCTAAAACCCTTTATGTCTTTACAGTTATCATTTTATGTGTTTATATGTTCTATTTAGCAATATCACCATTTAGGATACTTTTAAACATGTAAAACATATTTCTACTTGTGATCATGGTTTTGAACATTTTTACATATGTTATGAGGTTGATAATATCATGAAATAATGGATATATAAGTATTGTAACATGTTGGTTAAGTGTAAACATGTATATGTATAAACTTGTAATTTAAAGTTACTTAAGAAAGTTTAAGGTTTTTAAGCCTTGTTAAGGACTTGATACTTTGGATGGAACAATATGTATCTTAGACTTATGATATGTAGAAAGTATATAATAAGTCTTGGAAAACTTGTGGTAAATTATTAAGTTAAAAGGTATATAGAACAAGTTATAAAAATGGATATGTATAAGTATTATAAAGGGGCTATTTTGGTTCGACCTTGTTAACAGCCCTACCATGTTTTAAAAATATAGTATGCCTCATGACGATTCCAAAATGATAAGAAACTCGAAAAACCGATTTATAAAGAAAAAGATACGACGATTTCAAGTTTACGTTAAATATATACTTTTATAAAACTATTTTTATAAAAGTTACTATTCACCACAGAAACTTATACTTTTAAAACATCCATAAATCGATAAAACTTTTAAATACGAAGACGTGCTCGAAAGAATCGCTAAAAACGGAGTTAAAACGAATAAGTTACGACATTTATGAGATTTACGATAACTAAATCTATAAAAATAAATATATAACTGTTATGAACAGTAAAAATCACTATTCATCAGAAAACTAAGATTTTGAAAATGTTATATTTTGATAACTCGTCTTAATACGAAGGCGTGGACGTAAGAAACGAAAGATGATTTCACTCTTCGGGGTGGCGTATCGACGAGTTGTTTACCATTCACTCGAGGTGAGTTCATAGCCCTTTTTTACTAAAGTATACTTATAAACGTTTTTACTTTATAAATATGATTTCACTCTTTAGGGTGGCGTATCGACGAGTTGTTGGATTTACGATTTAAAGTGTCCTAGCTCCTCATACGTCACTACATGACCTCTTAATTATGATAGCCCAAACGATAGTATGATGAGCTATACGACCTATAAATAATCAAAGTGTTTAGTACTTATACGACCTATATTGGATTAGGTTGCATTCGATCGTAAGCGTGACATATTTTCTATTGTGAATACTTGTTGATTACCATTCACTCGAGGTGAGTTCATAGCCCTTTTTTCTATCTACTTGTTTTACAAACTCTACGAGGTGAAATTACATGCTTGTTTTACTACGGACACAAGTGTTCTAAACTGTATGCTATCCAGATTATTGCCTGATTATTATTGCCTAAGTTACCACAGTGCCATCTAAGTCCCTAATATCATGAACCGTCAATTGCTATTATAGTGAGCGCTAGTGTTGTGGTTAGAAACTATCGAGATACAATCCCCACCGAATTTATGGTCACAAGTTGATCATGGTGCATTTAAACATGTAGAGAACTGTCGGACTGTTTTGCAGACACCCTAGCTATTTGGGCAGGACAGACAGTTAAGGCTTCGGGGTCATGAGCTTAGCGCAATAATACATGTTTTGGACTACTGAATTTGTTTCATAGTCTACTTTCACTTAAATCTTGTGGTCCACTCTTTACTTGATAAACCTATGAATTCACTCAACCGTTGTGTTGACTTTTAGCAATGTTTACTTTCTGGTTCTAGGTATTATAAGCTTGGATGGGAGCCGTGATGGAATATCAATGAAGATGGATTCTGTGGTTTATTTAAAATTAAATGCAACTTTCTTCTATAAACAACTTAGTCACCTTTTGTGTATAAAGCTTTTGTTTAATTAAAACGTATGTGGAAATGGTTTATGATCTTTTAAAACATATGGGACCTATGTTGAACTCTTATATTTTGCTTGGCACTCGAATGAAATATTATCTTTTAAAACGTCCATTTAAGGTCGTCTTCCTATATTTGATTATTGTGCTTGACGTAGCGCCCCATGTTACCATTCCGCTGCATACCAGAATTTGGGGGTGTTACAGATTGGTATCAGAGCCAGGATTATAGAGGAACTGGGTCATTTTCAAAACCTAGTCTATAACCAAAATTTTTACAGATTTTCTTTTCTTTCATTTTCAAATATACGAATCCTTCATCGTGATCTGATATCAGCGCGGCATCCCTGATCTTTACTTACTCTTCTAATTGATCTTGTTGTATTGTGATATTTTTATATATAATACTGGTTTAAATTCCGATCCTTGTGGTCTATTTTTAGCGTATTACTATTCATTCGTACGGTCTGATAATATAAATATTGACCATTTCTGATTAATCTTGATTATTATAGAATTCTTATTTTCTTGGTTAAGTATCATATACTCGACTCAATGTACTCTTACCAATTTCTTACCGAGATTATGTACTTGTATTATTGATAGAATCATGGCGCACCAGAAGATTGAAAAATGCATCTATTAAGGAGTTGGTGGGAAACGCGTGTGGACTAACGCTATGACGATACGCAAAAGTCTAGGGCTAATCTGGATAGTGCTGGTAAAGTTGGAGGAAACCCTGGGGAAAATGGGGGGTCCCCCCCCCCCCCCCCCCCCCCCGGTACACAGGGGGGGGGGGGGGGGGGGGGGGGGGGGGGGGGGGGGGGGGGGGGGGTAAAAAGGGGGTGGGGAATGGGGGGGGGGAGGAACTATGAATGTGCAACGGGTTGTTCGCACAGACTTTTATGACCTGTTTTTTTAGAAACCCTCTACAACTTTAATGGAACGGAGGTGATGTTGGTTAAGGCGTTGATAGACAGGTTGAGCAGTGTTGAAACTTGCCAGTGTGCTGAGAAGACTAAGGTTTGTTTGCTGCTAGTACTTTCGAGGGTACTGTGCGATAACATGTGGAATGGGGAACGATGCACACTCTAGGGCTCGTCAATGCTAACCATATTCCATGGACTGAATTCAAGACGATGATGACTACAGAATACTGCCCAGCAACTGAAATCCAAAGGATGAAGCAAGAGCTCTGGACTTTGACTCTGAAAGGAGACGACATTGAGGCATACAACAATCATTTCCATGAGTTGGCCTTGATGTGTCTTGAATTGGTGCCCACTGAAAAGAAGAAGATTGAAAGGTACACTCGTGGGTTTCCTAAAAGAATAAAAGGAAACATCACTTCTTCTAAGCTTGCAACTTTGCATGATGCCATCAACATGGCCCATAAACTGGTTGAGCAAGCAGTTCACAGTAGGGCTACCAGAATTGGTGACAGCAATAAAAGGAAATGGGAAGACCACCAAAGAAACACCAACAACAATAACCATAACATCAACAACAACCGCAACCGAAACAACAACTATCACCAACAACAAAACAGGAGGCAGGAAACTGCCAGGGCCTATGCTGCAGCCCCAACTGAGAATAGAGGTTATGCTGGGAATCTACCAAAGTGCAACCGTTGCAACTTTTACCATAGTGGGCGATGCCCTCCAAAGAAAGAACTGGTCATCTGGAGAAGGATTGTAGAGCTATACTTCCAGGTGCATGTAATGATTTCCTGCAGAATGCGACGTGTTATAGGTGTGGTGAGAAAGGACATCTAAAGAACAAGTGTCCTAAGGCAGGGAACCAGCATAATGAGGGAGCTCGTGCTAGAGCTTACGTGGTGGTTGAAAATCCGCAGCAATATCCAAATGTGGTCACGGGTACGTTTCTTCTTAAGGAAACTACGCTTGGTATTCTCTTTGATTTTGGTACTAGAGAGTTTTGTCTCTTTTAGTTTTACACCTTTTATTGATATTGCCTACGCTTTAAATCCTGTTATGAAGTTAGAGTTAGCAATAGAAGGTGCGTTAGTACCAACACTGTTTTACCAGTAGTTTGCACCTTAGTCTTGCTTAATCTGTGTTCAAATTGACCTATCCCGACGATAGGAAGTTTTGATGTCATTGTTGGTATGGATTGGTTGTCATACCATCGAGCTGTCATGGATTGTTATGAAAAGATTGTCCGTATTCCTCTTCCGAATGGCGAGATTCTTAAAGTACAAGGCGAGAGGCTGGAAAAGGATCCTAGATCACTTGCGTGTATCAAGGCTAATGAAAAGAAGCTTGATGACATTCGGGTTGTCCAAGACTTCCCTGAGGTATTTCCAGATGATCTGTCAGGATTACCTCCTGTGCGAGAGATAGAATTCCGCATTGATCTGATTCCAGGTGCGTCGCCAGTTGTTAAATCGCCATACCAATTAGCTCCGTCAGAGATGCTAGAGTTGTCGAACCAACTAAAAGAGGTTCAAGAAAAGGGCTTCATTGACCGTAGTCAGCTCACCGATGGGAGCCACCGTGCTTTTGTAGAAGAAAGATGGTGCGATGAGAATGTGTATTGACTACAGGGAATTAAATAAGTTGACTATAAAGAACCGCTATCCTCTTCCTAGAATTGATGGACGTGTTTGGAATTTAAATTACCACTGTGCGTGTTGTTTCTCCTCCAAGATAGATCTTCGCTTGGGATATTCAATCGGTTGAGAGTCGAGAAGAAGATTACCGGAAGACCGCGTTTAGAAACCCCCCCAATATTGGGCATTTTTGAGTTCACAGTCATGACATTTGGGGCTATACAGAACGTACCAGCAATCTTTATGGACTTAATGAATGCGTCTGCCAAACCGTATTGACAAATTCTATATTGTGTCATTGCGACATCTTAATCTACTCAAAGTCAGAAGAAGAACATGAAGTCCACCTGAAGACGATTCTAGACTTACTCAAGAAGGAGAAGTTGTATGCCAAATTTTCAAAGTGTGAATTTTGGTTGAAAGAAGTTCAGTTCCTAGGACATGTGGTCAACCATGACGGTATCCACGTGAATCCTAGCAAGGTTGAGTCGGTCAAGAACTGAAAGATTCTTGAACCGTCAACTGAAATCCGTTTATTTTTAGGCTTGGCGGGTTACTACCGAAGATTTATTGAGAATTTCTCCAATATTGCAAAGCCCCTCACCCTGTTGACTCAAAAGAATAAGACATATGTGTGGGGCGATGAACAAGATGAAGCTTTCCGCATTCTAAAGGAGAAGCTATGCAATGCTCCTATGTTAGCACTCCCCGATGGACCAGACGACTTTGTGGTCTATTATGATGCATCGAAACAAGGTTTTGGGAGCGTGCTAATGCAGCGGGGCAAAGTGATAGCGTATGCGTCAAGACAATTAAAGAAGCATGAGAAAAATTATACTACCCACAACCTGGAATTGGGTGTGGTGGTGTTCGCTCTTAAAATCTAGAGACATTATCTTTATGGGACAAAAAGTGTTATCTACACTGACCACAAGAGTCTCCAGTACATATTTGACCAGAAAGATTTGAATATGCGCCAACGGCGGTGGATCGAGCTGCTCAGTGACTACGAGTGTGAGATCAAATACCACCCGGGCAAGGCAAACGTGGTAGCAGATGCATTGAGTAGAAAAGAAAGACTCAAACCAAGACGAGTACGTGCCATGAGTATTACTATTCATTTTAGACTTAAGGCTAAGATTTTGGAAGCACAGGGCGAAGCTTCCAAGGATCTCAACGTCCCATCTGAATGGCTAAGAGGATTGGAAACACACTTTGAGAAATGAAATGATGGTGGAATTTACTTCTTCGATCGTATCTGGATTCCATCAGTTGGTGGTGTTAGGAAACTGATCATGGATGAAGCTCATACTTCTAGATATTCAATACATCCGGGTGCGGATAAGATGTATCATGATCTGAGAGACTTGTATTGGTGGCCCGGTATGAAGAGAGACGTTGTTGAGTACGTTAGCAGGTGTCTTACGTGCTCTAAGATTAAAGCCAAACATCAGAAACTCTCAGGATTACTTCAGCAACCAGACATCCCTGAGTGGAAATGGGAGAAGATAACAATGGACTTAGTCACAAAGTTGCCTAGAAGCAGCGGTGGGTATGATGCGATTTGGTTCATTGTAGATAGATTGACCAAGCCGGCTCACTTTTTACCCATTCATGAAGATTACAAAACAGAAAAGCTAGCAAGAATTTATATCAACGAGATCCTAGCAAGACATGGTGTGCCGGTGTCAATCATTTCAGACCGTGATGGCCAATTCGCGTCACACTTATACAAGCTCTTCAGGAAGCGTTGGGTACAAAACTACACATGAGTACGACTTACCACCCTGAGACCGACGGTCAGAGTGAGCATACTATTCAAACGTTGGAAGATATGCTTCGAGCTTGTGTTATGGATTTTGGTGGTAGTTGGGATGCTTATCTTCCATTGGTTGAGTTTTCTTATAATAATAGTTACCACGCGAGCATTAAGTGCGCGTCATTCGAGGCTCTGTACGGGCGGAAATGTAGATCCCCTGTGATATGGACTGAAGTAGGAGAAAGTCAGCTTATTAGACCAAAACTTGTGCAAGAAACGACAGAAAAGATTTTTCAGATTAAGTAAAGGCTGAAAACGGCAAGGAGTCGCCAGAAAAGCTATGCTGATAAGAGACGTAAGCCTCTTGAATTCAAAGTTGGATACCGAGTGTTACTTAAGGTATCTCCGTGGAAAGGAGTGGTACGATTTGGTAAGAAAGGAAAGCTGGCACCACGATATGTGGGACCGTTTAAAATAGTAGAGTGTGTTGGACTGGTAGCTTATCGGCTGAAGTTACCCCAAGAGCTAAGCTATGTCTACGACACGTTTCATGTGTCTAACCTTAAGAAATGTTTGGCTGAGCCAGATGTTCAGGTGCCTTTGGATGAGATCGAGATTGATGAAAATCTGCGATTTTTCGAAGAGCCTATTAAGATCGTAGAACGAGATATGAAAAAGCTAAAGCGAAGAAGAATCCCATTAGTCAAAGTTCGTTGGAACTCTCAGCAAGGAGCTGAGTATACCTAGGAACATGAAGACCAATTCCGGAAGAAATATCCGCATCTCTTCTCTGAAACCGTACCTCTTTCAGATGTTGCAACCTGGGCCTTGAGGAAAAGGCTCTTCTAACCGGAGGAGACTGTAACATTCTGTATTTTCAGGTCATTTACGACGTCATCTATTTTACTAATTATTTTTTTTTTCTCGTACGCGTTTACTTTAATTCTTATTATATAGTTAAATCGCGTAAACTAAAAATCAACAATTAGCGTAAACGGATACCAAACGAATTTAAGTTTACATCAAGAAATCATTTTATTATTATTACTAAAGTAATAATTTACTTATTATGTTTTATTTTTTTTATTGGTTACGTAAATCGTTTACGTTTCGCGATAAATTACGTTTAAGCATACCCGGAACCAACAAAATTAATCTACGCTTCAACAAATACTTATGTTTATAACAAATGCTCAAAGTTTTATAAAACTTTACCTACATTCATCACTTGAGCCGAATTTACCATGAAATAAATAAACCAATACATACACTTTACAAAATTATACAATATGTTTAAAGTTACCAACTTATACTAGGCAAGTAATACTTTCATTTTGCAAATAAGATATTAGCTAGTCAATTCATTCCCTAAATTTCATGAGATGATTTCTATTTTAGGGAACCAAGTCATTAAAACCTAAAGACTTTCACAAGTTTTGACCAAAGACTCCTTAATTCTCTCATTGTGTTTCTTTGACTAGTCTTAGGACTATAAAAGGCTTGCACTAGTAAGTAAACTCACACACTTCTCATTTGCAAAGAAAAACTTCACCATATACTCCCTTTGTCTCTCTAAAACCCACGGCCAACATCAAACCACCACCAAATCCATACAAAATTTTATTTACAACACTTACTCATATTCCTACATCATATCTAAGACCTACCAAGAAAGATTTAAGGCTTGGTTAAGCCTTTACAAGAGTTAAGCAAAGAAAAAGGAAAATTAGGGTTTACTTGGAAATTAGGGTTTTCAAGATCTTGCAAGCTTGGGTTTACAATCTAAACAAGGGTTTGGATTGTGTTGGTTATCATATTACATCACCATAAGGTTATCTAAAACCCTTTATGTCTTTACAGTTATCATTTTATGTGTTTATATGTTCTATTTAGCAATATCACCATTTAGGATACTTTTAAACATGTAAAACATATTTCTACTTGTGATCATGGTTTTGAACATTTTTACATATGTTATGAGGTTGATAATATCATGAAATAATGGATATATAAGTATTGTAACATGTTGGTTAAGTGTAAACATGTATATGTATAAACTTGTAATTTAAAGTTACTTAAGAAAGTTTAAGGTTTTTAAGCCTTGTTAAGGACTTGATACTTTGGAACTCATGGACACAATATGGATCTTGGACTCTATTATATGTAAGACAAGTATATAATAAGTCTTGGAAAACTTGTGGTAAATTATTAAGTTAAAAGGTATATAAAACAAGTTATAAAAATGGATATGTATAAGTATTATAAAGGGGCTGTTTTGGTTCGACCTTGGTAACAGCCCTACCATGTTTTAAAAAGATAGTACGCCTCATGACGATTCCAAAATGATAAGAAACTCGAAAAACCGATTTATAACGAAAAAGATACGACGATTTCAAGTTTACGTTAAATATATACTTTTATAAAACTATTTTTATAAAAGTTACTATTCACCACAGAAACTTATACTTTTAAAACATCAATAAATCGATAAAACTTTTAAATACGAAGACGTGCTCGAAAGAATCGCTAAAAACGGAGTTAAAACGAATAAGTTACGACATTTACGAGATTTACGATAACTAAATCTATAAAAATAAATATATAACTGTTATGAACAGTAAAAATCACTATTCATCAGAAAACTCAGATTTTGAAAATGTTATATTTTGATAACTCGTCTTAATACGAAGGCGTGGACGTAAGAAACGAAAGAAACGGACTTAAAACGAGAAAGTTACGCCAGTTTTACTAAAGTATACTTATAAACGTTTTTACTTTATAAATATGATTTCACTAAAACGATTAGATGGTGATGTAGCTATATAGAATTATATGTGGTATTAGTTAATCAAAGTACTATATTACTAGGGAGTTTCATAATGAGGCCTCTTCGGGGTGGCGTATCGACGAGTTGTTGGATTTACGATTTAAAGTGTCCTAGCTCCTCATACGTCACTACATGACCTCTTAATTATGATAGCCCGAACGATAGTATGATGAGCTATACGACCTATAAATAATCAAAGTGTTTAGTACTTATACGACCTATATTGGATTAGGTTGCATTCGATCGTAAGCGTGACGCATTTTCTATTGTGAATACTTGTTGATTACCATTCACTCGAGGTGAGTTCATAGCCCCCTTTTTACTACGTGATTGTTTTACAAAATCTACGGGGTGAATTACATTGCTTGTTTTACTATTGGACACAAGTGTTTTTCTAAGTGTTTTCAAAGTGTTTACAAAGTGTATGCTATCCAGATTACTGCCTGAATATTATTGCTAAGTTACCTTATTGCCGTGAAGTCCCTATTTATCATGAACCGTTAATTGCTATTGTAGTAAGCGCGAGTGTTGTGGATAGATCTATCGGGACTGACAATCCCCACCTTTCCTTGGGTCACTAGTTTGATCAAGGTGCATTTAACATTGAGAGGTGTTAGGTTGTTGGCAAGCATCCTATATTCTGATTGGGGCACAAATCTAGTTAAGGCTTCGGGGTCATGAGCTTAGTGCAATAATAAACGTTTTGGACTACTGAATGTGTTTCAGAGTCTACTATTACTTCGATCTTGTGGTCCACCCTTTTTACCGATAAACCTATGATTTCACTCAACCTTTGTGTTGACTTTTAGCATGTAATTTCAGGTCCTAGGGTATGAAGATTGGACGGGAGCCGTGGCGGATATCAATGAAGACGGATTCTGTGTTTTATCTAAAGTCTATGCAACTTTTATTATCTTTAAAAACTTAAGTCATCTTTTGGTATTATGAAGCTTTTGGTATAATTAAAAATGTATGTGAAATGTTTATGACTTATAAAACATATGGGACCTAATGTATAAACTCTGATATTTTGCTATGGCATCGAATGAAATCTTGCCTCAAGCAAGGTGCCCAGCTGACTCTAACTATGCTTCTCACTCAGATGACAATCATATGTTCCTCTTTTCTCAACAAGCATCCATGACTACAACTCATATGATGAAGACTGCTGCAAAATGATGAAGATGCTATGGAAGAAATTGGAAATTCGATGCGCACGTGGCTATGATAACAGCAGGATATGGAAGTTTATGAGGAAGACAGGGTAGACCCATTGAATCAAGCAAAAGAATGGGATTACCTTTGATAAGTCAAAATAGAATGCTTTATCTGTCAAAGTTAGGTCATTTTGCTAGAGTGTGTAGATTTGCTAAATACCGGGAAAACAGAGCAAATGGTGTAATGAAAGAGGATTGTGGCTATTGAGATTCAAAGCTCAAAAGCCTTGGTGGCAACAGACAACCAATGAAAGAAATTGATTGGCACCAAGGATTTGATGCTAAACAAAGTGACTATGCTATGATGGCATGACTGGAGGTTGAACAAGATGATTGGAGCATAGAGTTTGATGCAGAGACATGCTACCTTTGGACAAGATGGATTGTATGATTTTGATTGGGTAACAAATCTGATGATGCACTAGTTCTCTCTAGTTTTTTTGATGGCTACAAATCAGAGGTACTTATGTTCCAATTGTTTGTAAGTCTTTAAACTGTTGCCTTGAAAACCTATCAAAAAGAAAGAGATAATTTTCAAAGAGCTAGGGACTATGAAATTATAGGATATCAAATGAGCTTAGTGTATTGATGGTCATAACTTAAACACATGAAAAGAATGAATATGCATAGGGTGATAAGTATGAACAAATGGAATATGACTTAAAGATAAGAGATTTGAAACTAGAAGAAAAACAAAAGGAATTAGATCAAGCCTTAAAAGAACGAGATGATTTCAAAGTAAACTGAGAATGGTCAAATACGCTTATGTACTTCAATACGAAAGTTCCTAAACCAAAAAAAGATTTGTGTCTGATAAGTTTCATGTTATCGGGTTTGGTTGAGTCTAGCATTAGTATGGAAAAGTGACATTTCATCTGGGGATGAACACTTGACGATTTTGGTAGAAAATTTCAAAGAGGAAAAGGCCTACAAAGCAGTACCTCCACTACAGGTACAAATTATTCACCGAGGGCAATGTCTCTTTAAGGGATAGATGAACTAGCCATTTAGGAATAAAAGTTGTTAATCAAGAGAAAACCAAAATCTAGTCAATCTAGCAATTGATTGAAATAAGTCATTAAAATTGAAGATTGGGGTTGATAGTGATGGATGAGAGGACTGATGTTTCAGAAGTCAAAAAGAGGAAATGCTTTTAACTCAGGAATAGTGAAACATCTTTTAAAACAGGTCACCAAACATCAAAACCCCCCCCCCCCCCCCCCCCCGCAATGTGGTCAAGAATCTAGACAAAAAGGAGGTATTGGGAACAAATGGGGGTAATTATGTTTGTATGTTACTAGTCTAATCACCTAATTAAGGATTCAAGGTGAAAACAAGACAGTTGGAACAACACCAAAGCGTGACCATGTATTTCTCAAGAAATCTAGGTACCATCACAATGGAGATCCTTTATTCCTTCAGCAGTACTTACAAGGGATGGGTTGATATAGTACTGTAGACTAACAAGGACACAAACAAGTCACTTCAAAAAGTCACTGCTAATGTGACTATCAAGGTACTGCTAGACCTAGAGTACCACAAGCAGTACTTTCACAAAGTACTGGTAGACCTTATTATCCAGGATAGATACATAATTTAAACTAGAAACTCAAGATTTTCACCATCATCAGGTCTTCTACCACAAGGATCTCATAGGACACATTAGACCCAAGAAAATTGTGAAATCTATCAGGGTTAAAGAAAGGAAGTACTATTGAATCCATCCCAAGCAGTACTTCCACAAACTGTCAAAAAGAGTGCAATGATAAATCCAAAACAAACATGGAGACCAAAAGGGAACTATCTAGATTCTGTGAATAGGGATAATGGATCTTACACACTCAAGCAATTTGAGTATGTAACTCCATTAGGGGTATCCAAGTCAGTTATGACTTGGGTCCCTAAAAGAGTCTAATGCTTTGAAATTGTTTGTACAGGGCAATCCAGAAGAAGATCTCAAGGACTATGCTATCATTGACAGTGGATGCTCTGGAAGTATGACAGGAGACAAGGACAAGCTGTCTGATTTTAAAGAGTTCAAGGGTGGTTATGTGGCTTTTGGAAATGACTCTAAAGGTGGAAGAATCTCAGGAAAAGGAACCATTAAGACATCATGCTTAGACTTTGAGAAAGTTAGCTATGTGGAGGAGCTCAAGTTTAATCTCTTATCTGTTTCTCAAATCTGTGATAAGAAGCACAATGTTCTCTTCACAGATAAAGAATGTCTTATCCTATCTCCAAAGTTCAAGTTTGTTGATGAAGATCTGGTAATTCTTAGAGCTCCTAGAAAGAATGATGTCTACAGTCTGGATCTAAAGAACATTATTCCTTCTGGAGGAGTAACTTGTTTAGTTGCAAAGGCAACAAATGATGAAGTTGTTTTATGGCACAGAAGATTGGGGCATGTAAATCTCAAGAACATTAACAAGTTGGTTCAAGGCAATCTGGTTAAAGGTTTACCCTCCAAGACATTCAAGATTGATCATTCGTGTCTTGCATGTAACAAGGGGAAACAACACAGGGCTTCTTGCAAAAAGGTTAAAGAAAGAACTATCAGAGAACCTTTAGAATTGCTCCACATGGACTTATTTGGACCTGTTTCAGTAGAGAGTATAAACAAGAAAAAGATACTGATGACAATGTAGCAGATTTACTCACCAAAGGCTTTGACTTGGCAAGATTTAACTTTTTGGTGGTAACAATTGGGATGATGAACCCATAGCTATCTTTGAGGGGAGGATCACATATAAAGTACTGGTGATCAAGTAAAGTACTGGTTTGGTTAGATTGGATTTTTGGAAGCACTTTAGCTACCTTTGAGGGGAGGATATGAATGATTTTTCAGAGGTTTGATGATTTGAAGAGATAGTTTGCAAGGTTGAAGGGTTGTCGTTGCACAAATTTGAGTTGGAAATTTTTTTTAAGTTGAAAGTACTGCTTAGCCAACTCAAAGTACTGCTTGTCTTAGAAAGTACTGCTTAGACAACAAAGTACTGTTCTAACGTTCGGTCAACGGTCAAACGTACGTTTTTGCGCTAAAAACGTATTTACAACGGTAACTTTATAGTTATCCAACACAACCTATAAATACTCAACTGAATTGCATTTTTCTCTCACTTTATCTCTTTTCATACATACTTTTTTAAAATTACAACCTCCGACGCACATTAATTTCCCTTCAAATGGCAAACATTCGCACTTGTAACAAGCACAACATGATTGCGTGTGTGGAAAAGACGGCACAGAATGCTGATTTTTATCAAATCATTGACTTTCTCACTGGCTGCTCCATTAATTACTCTTTGTTGGTTGATCCTGATCTCATCGGTCCTTGGCTTCAACAATTTTGGGCTACCGCTTCTCTCAAAGTGATCAATGACGTACCTCACATCCGCGCCAAGGTAGCTGGCAAGAAGATTTTGATTTCTGAAGCAACCATTCGAGCTGACCTACTCTTTGATGATGAAAATGGAGTTGATTGCTTTCCTAAGCAAGTTATTTGGGACTTGCTCAGAGATATTGGCTACGAGGGTAACTTAGCACAACTCACTTTCTCTAAACCTCTATTTAGCCCACAGTGGAAGTATTTAGTTCATGTCTTACTCCACTGTTTAAGTCCTAAGAGCACTTCATGGGAACAATTTGGGACAAACATTGCCTCTGCTCTTGTAGGTCTAGCCACAAACCAAAAGTTTAATTTCTCCTTGATGATTCTAACTGGGATGCTAGGACATATTTCAAATGGTACACCTTTTCTTATGTATCCTAGGTTCGTTCAATTGTTTTTGAACAAGCAGTTAGAGGGAGTAGACAGACCTCAGGACTTTATACCATCCGTTTCACTTCCTTCTAAGGTTTTTACATTCATGAGGAAGCATAGTCCTAAGTTCTCGTGTAGGATTACACCTTTGACTCCATCTATGTTAGAGGTAGTAACAGCATTGGCAGCGGAGGAAGAACATAGTACTAGTCCTCATTCTAGGGCTGCAAGTTCTGCAAGGGATGCTCAAGGCACTCCAACTCAAAGTGCTGCTCATTCTCAACGTACTGCTTCAGTACAAGGTACTGCTTCCTTCCATGGTACTGCTACACCACATGATTCTGATGCAGTTCAAGGTACTGATACCTTACAAGGTACTGCTGCATATCAAGGTACTGCTTCTATTCCTAAATCTCCCAATGATTATACTCCCACAGATGCGTCTCAAACATCTGGAGGAGATGAGGGACTTTTAGATATATATGCTTTGAACAGGGAAGTTAAGAGACTCAAGAGGCAAACCCTTTCTCAAGCTAAACAAATAATCAAGCTCAAAGCCAAGCTCAAGAAACTGTCCAAATTCGTCCAGCCAGTGGTCCAGCATCATGCTTTTTGGGTAGAGAATCAAAACCTTAAGAAGCAAAAGAGACGAAGAAAGAAGCATAAGAAGAAAGTGTCTTCAGTCAAATTGGGGAGGAATAAGGATGAAGGAACTTTGTCTGAAGAGCACAATGTTCAAGAAGAAGATACAGCACATCCTTTCTTTGATGATATTGTTGATAAAGATGCTGCTGTTACTCCTGATTTGGAAAGAAAAAGTGATGAGACTGAAGAAGTTAATATTGAGGAGAAAGAAGCTTCTAATGTAAAGAGTGGAGAAACAGAAGAACTGGATTTGGAGACAACTCAAAGTACTGCTAGACAGGGTACTATTACTCCAAGGACCCTAAATTTTGAAGATGAAGCAGGTCCTTCAAGCCCACTCCGTCCAATTCAAGTTATGGAGTCTGAAGAACAACTTAAAGTTGCTGAAGTTCTTGTTGCTATTTCTAGACCAAGAGGTTTGAGCATTCCTGGTCCCATACAAACTCAACCTCAACAGCCAACTCAAGGTACTGATCCTAAAGATAAAGGCAAAGGGATACTGGTTGAAGAACCTAAAAAGAAGAAATTAACTCTTCAACAAATCAGAGCCTTGGAAACTACAAATGATGAGGAGGTTGCTAGAAAAATTCAAGCTGAATGGGATGCAGAAGAAGAAAGAAAAAGGTTTGAAGAATTGAAGAAAACAAAGCCAAAGACTACTTTGAGGAAACCTACTTCTCTTGCTCAAGAAAGAAATCAAATGATGAATTTCTTAAAAGGTCAAGGATACAAGAATTTGCAAAAACTTAAGTATCCACAGATGAAGGAATTGTATGACAAAGTTCAAGCATCTATTAAAGACTCTTTCAAAGACTTTATTCCAATGGACTCAGAAAAGGAAAGGGAGATGTTGAATGAAAGAGAAGCAAAAAGACTCTTAAGGAAAAGAAAAGCTACAATTTCTGAAGAACAGCCATCAAAGAAGCCTAAGTTGAGAACAGAAACAATTGATGAACTTAGAAACTATCTTAGGGTTGTAGACTTTGAAAAGAATGCACAAGATAGAGAGTCACTAGAAGGAATCTCCATGATTACAGAGCTCCAAGTTATTGATTCACCTGATGGAGAGTATCTCATCATTCACAGAGAAAATAATCACATTAAGGCTTTTGATACTTTATGGGAGATATTGCATGTCTTAGATAGACAGGATTTATATCACCTATATCGAGTTGTTGATGACTATTATGAGCATATTCCTCCAACCGGATTAGGTTTGATGCTTCTGGGTGATCTAAACATTATTTGGGAGACGGCTGAATCAAGTAAATAATGCGATTTCGGAAGGAATCAAGAAGAATGGAGATTTATAAAATGAGGTTTCATGAATCTTCAGAGTGCAACACAAGATATGAAGAAGATGGCACTATGAATTCACACAGGCTGAGAAGAAAATATCCTCTATCAAGGAGAATTGATGATAAGGATGCTCGATCATGGCATGGAAGTTGAAAGAAGAGACTGAGACAGCCATCACTTTGAACATCGTTTCATCTTTGGACCAACTGAAGATGGTAACAATTTCATTAATCAACTGGTCTGTTTATCAAGAATTTTTCTTTATATATATACTACTTTTGATTAAACAGACTTAACTGTGAACAAAGCAGTACTTTGATATTAAAGTACTGCAAGTGTAAAAACAACCAAACCTTATGAAGGTACTGCTAGTATAAAAAGTTGTTTGAAAATGGTGAAGATTTGAGTGTGCAAAAGATTTTACAGGCACAATATTTGATTATCAAACTGTTTAAGGATTGAGTGTTGGTTAACCCACCACACAAGCAAATGGGTAATCAAGTTTCACCATGTCTTACCAACCCATAAGAATTGACTAGTCCAAAACAAACAGTTTATTGGTAATAGACCTCTCAAATCTTAGATGTTGACAATTTTACCAAAAATTGAATGGTGATCAATACACCATGTATTACACTGAATTATTGGCTACTCCCAAAGCAAACGGCTTTTTGGTAAATAGAAGTCAAATCCTTTGATAGGTTTAAATAGTTTGCTCAAAACTATATGGTCCTCAACTCACCAATTTTTATTACAGAGAGTTGACTATCTGAGCAAACGGCTACATGGTAAAGACTATTAAAATCCGTTTATGGTTGGTAATGGACTTACCAAAATCATATAGATTCAACACACTATGATCATGTTCTTAGTGTTGAAATTAATATTCAGTTCAATCATGGATTTATTACCTTTTCTAGTACCAAAGAACTGACTACCCAAGATGAAATGGCTACTGTAAAGGCCATCAAAATCCAGTCACGATGCTAAAAGACCTGTTTCCTAGAAGAACAATCTGTTTGAGAAAAGACACAGTAATTTTTAAAGAATGTGTATGTTAAATATAAGAGGTTTCATTTCCAAAATGGCTCAAACAGATTGTGTACAAGATACTGCTCAAAGGATAAGCTTAAAAGATGTAAGGCAAGTACGCTTAAATGACAAGACAGACTGATGCTTAACAAAGAAGACCCACTCCAAGAACTTAGAAGTCAAGCAAGTAGAAACCAAGTTAGGGGAAGATGGTTTGGGAAATAACAAGTCAAAAGGTAAGTAACTGTCTAAATGAAAATCAAAGTACTGCTAAATAGAAAGTCAAAGCACAGCCAGTCAAAAGATCGAAGACTTGCCGTGTATATAAGGAAACTATAAAGTTTACACGGTTGTTTTAAGCATTTATCATGTAACATTAATTTAGTGGATAATAATCGATTAGAGTTTATGATTACAAGGACTTGACATCTACTATAGGTTATCTCTTCAGTTTATAAAAGGAATCTCTAGGAAGATATTTAATAGATAGACAAACATAAAAAACACGAAGTTAAGAATGCTATATTGTATTAGGGATCTGCAAGTTAGGCAAAAAAAATAAAATTGAAATTTAATTTTTTTTCCAAAGGTTTTATAAAAGAAATCGTTTGAAGAACTAAATGTGTGTTCATCATTAATACAGCCAACAGATTCCGCATAGTTTTTAAAAAGAAGGACATATATCAGAGTTTCATTAGGCATAGGCGATCCTACCAGGTTTGGGTTACATTTTTCCACACTGTTAGAGTTTTTCTTGGTTTTGTGACTAACAATTGCAAATGAGCACGTCATGAAAAATCCCTATGTCTATCATCAATGAGATCCAAGGTTGGAATCACGTCATAAGTTTGTATTTCTTTAAGATTCAATTTCCTCTTGGATTGGGTTAAGGAACCTCAAGGATTAGGGAAAACATAGAGAACCTCATGGTCATTCCGACTGTCCCCGCTGTGAATGGAGGTTAACATACTTGCCTTAAGTCTTTCCAACGTTTTGGGCACTGTAGGTATGAGACCTCATTCATGGGCTATACATAAATTTGGTCCACAAGAGTTGCTCCTATGTCTCTCTAAGCGTTCTTAGTGAGCATGAGGTGTGCTGTAGCATTTGGGTGTGTAATTATTAGAGAAAGGACTTGTACTGCCAAGACATTTAACCTAGAATGGACGTGGTAGGGTGGTGCCTTAGGGAAATTTTTCAATGGGTTAAACATGGATACAGTGGTAAATATGTGTATCAATTTTCGTTTTATGGGTCAACATAATCGAGCAAAGGACTCATGAATTCGTTTACAAGCATGTCTCCTCTTGCTTTGAGCAAGTGTGTATGTATGAATAGGTAGGCTTACTTTTGAATATTGGAAGTTTAAGTTGATACCCTAGGAAATATGTCCCACTGTTAACCATAAAGTTCCCACTGCTAGACTTAGTTCCCACTGTTTGACTTTTTTTCCCACTGACAATATAGCCGTTGGCACTGTTGGGCTTAAAAGTTTGTTGCATTAATTAAATAGTCGTTGAGATTTTTTTAGGCTGCATACTTATTATAAACTTTCTTATATAGAGTTTTCAAGATAGTTCTTTTCTTCTAAAAGATTTTCTTATCCTAAAAATCGATTATCTTGTTTCAACTCAACATAATCCTTTTAAGTGCCGTTTACAATCTAAATTCAAGTCGCCCCGGTACCAACACCTCTAATAATCCTTAACCCAGAACCCTCATCATGACTAAACTTGTTTTTTGTGATTACCACAACATGGTGGCAATTTTGGAGAAAACAGAGCATAACACTGATTTCCATCAGATAGTGGACTTCCTTCAAGCTTTTCACATCAGGTATGCGTTGACGGTTAGTCCTACTGTTTATGTTTCACACATCCGACAGTTTTGGGTCCACCTAGGATCGAAAACAGCGGATGAGAGAAACCAATATACCTTGTTAAAATCAAGGGCAAGCAAAGTACTATCCTGAATCATCAAATAGAGAGGCATCCAACGAATGAAAGAGAATGGATTATACTTTAGCCTGCACAATGACCTTTTTGAAACCTCTTACTGATGGGTTTACAATATTTTGCCAAATCAAAGATTTTCTTTTCAAAAAGTCAATTTTCATGTCAGTGGAAGTTTCTGATTCATACCATTATGCCAGTGTTTGAGTCCAAAAAGTACTAGTTTTTAATGTTGTTTTAGTAGTAATATTGCTACTGTCCTTTGTATTTGTTCTTGCCACAAACAGAACTTACAACTTTTCTAAGATGATTTTTGATGGTATGATGAGGAATGTCAATAGTAAGGGTAAATTTCTAATGTACTTTAGGTTTATTGAAAAACTTTTGAAAATGAGTCAATTTGGTACTATCAAACATTCTAAAATTTACCATGTTCCCTATCAAACTCAAAAGGTTTTTACAACTTTAAGAGTCAACAGTCCTAGTTTTTCTGGGAGGATTGTTCCATTGTTTGATACCATGATTGGTCAATAGGGTGAAGGCTCAGAAAACCAACTTGAGCCCCCATCACACACCCTCAACTCAACATGTTTCTCCACCTCATCCAACTCACACATTCTTACCTCATGAAATACAATCCACTCCTCCAGAAGCTCAAACTACTCCACAAGCATCTCTACCTCACACAACAAATATTCCATCTTACACTCCCACACCTAAGAAAATGACCAAAAGGGCTATACAGATTTCTTAGTCTAAAGCCCTTTCATCTGTTGCAGATGAGACTGCACCTCCCACAAGAGGTGACAGATATGGAGAGGCTTTCCCTACTGCCACTAGCTTAGATGTAGGGCAGGATAGGGAAAACATACCTAAGACCTCTACCATGCCCCATGAATCATTTCCAAGGGTTACTTCTCTGGTGGTGATGAGGGTAGTTCGGAATCAAAAGCTTTCAGAATTGATGGAATTATGTAACCACCACTGCAAAGCCGAACAAACTCAAATGGATGAAAAAATCCATAGTCAAGAAACTTTAAATCAAGCAATTGAAGGCCAGGATCCAGAATTTGGAGGATGCTCAAAAGCCAAGAGAAGGTTTTCAAGAGGATGCTCCAAACAGGGGAGGAATAGATCAAGGGGAGGTTAATGTGTTTAAAGGTGATGCTGAAAAAGATAGTAGCAGGAGTACTAACAAAGGAAGTGAGAGTACATGAGATCTAACAAATGTTTTAAGTTCTATGGGAGCTGCAAATATCCTAGCTAGTGGAGGTTTGAAGGAAGTTTTTACCACTGCTAGTCCACAAGTTCCCCTTGTTAGTTCAAATGTTTCCACTGCTAAAGTTCTTACTACTGCCATAGATACAACACCTTATAGAAGAAGACCAAGAGCTTCAAGAGAGGTAGTCATCAGATCTACATCTCCTATTCCTATTAGTATACCATCTACTAGGAAGGAAGATAAGAGGAAAGGGAAGGAGATTATGACAGAACTAGAGAAGCCTGCTAAAGCTAAAGTTCAAGAACAAATGAGTTTACAATTGGCTAGAGAATTACAAGAAGAATATTTTCTGAAGTATCAAGCATAAGAAGAACAAATTGAAATGAGAAGCATAGATGCCAGAAGCATGCTGAAGAAGATCTTAGACAAATGATCTAATGCCCGACAAGAGTAATGTTAAAGGATTAACAAACATATGGCAAGAATACGAAGAATTGAAAAGATCTCTAGCCATTGACGAGAAGACTAAGTTTAATCACATAACTCATTAACTATCAGAAAGATTTTGCTAGAATCAAGAAATACCAAGCTCAGCAACAAAGGTTGGCATCCAAATCTGAAAGAAGAAAATTTTACACATCTGTCTTAAGAAGCCATGCTGGATGGAAGACAAAAGACTTCAGGGGAATGACTTTTGATTCATTTAGTAAGAAAAGTTATATTCCAGTTTGGGAAGCATAAAAGTTTTTCTGCCTATGGGATTCCAAGAATAAATTACAAGTCTCAAGAGTACAGGATCCTATTAGGATGACAAGTCAAGACGAAAAGGTTGAAGACAAGTGATGTTTTAGCTCAAGAACAACAAGAAAGTAATAATCAAGATGAGATTATCAATCTTCACCAATAGGCAATGCTAGTTAGGGAATAGTCTTCAGTGAATAGTACTCCTTTAGTTGTCAAGGTACCATATGTGATTGAAAATATAAAGGACAAGCAAAGGAGGTTATACCAAGAAATTCAGTAGTTAGACAAGCACCAAAGTATATCCTTATCTTTTAAGACTATGCTTAAGGCATATTGACAAGATGACTTGGTGACACTAATAGAAACTAGTCAAAGATAAGTTGCAAGACAGAACTCCCAAAGAGAGTGACCTAGAAGAATGTCTGTTTTGACCTTAAAGGATCATGTTTGAACCTGTTACCACTGATCTACTATGGCAGTTTGAAGCTCCTATTAAGAGTTGGAAGTTGAACAAATCATGTAAAGTACACTGCTTGTCAATGGAAGGAATGATTATCTACATGCTTGATGATGAGTATCCTTTTCAAAATACTACACTTAAGAAGATGCTTGATCACAAGTGTGAAGTAAGTGAATTTAATGAAGATTGAAACTCAGATGACAACCTAATTAAGGACATCTCAGAATGAATGAAGGGGTTATGAACTCATCCTCACCAGGAAATCATTTTATTCTGGAAACTTTGATATGAAGGTGAAGTATCAATTTTAGTGGAGGATTGTTGGGAATAAAATGCTAAGGGATTCCCACTGTTAGTTGAATGGTTCCCACTGTTAGAAGAACTTCCCACTGTTAGTATATTTTCCCACTGCAAGGTTTCCACTGCTTGAAGACTTTCCACTGCTGATTGAAGATAAGGATTAATCATAGTCAAATACGCGTTATTGTTATATATAGAATGTACTCTGATTATCCCTGTGATTTAGGAGATCTAGTTAGGTCTTATCATGTACAGGACCCTTTGTCTATAAAAGGAGTTCTTAGTTTAGAAAAATATATACATCACTTACATAGATCCTCCATAGACTTTCTCATAGCTTTAAGGTTTTGTAAACCCCCCCCTTTAAAATTACTTTTGAGTTACACTATTATTAAATCATAATATTAAGGCATGATGGTTATTCACTTATCCATTCCATAACCATTGTGATATTACTTCATAAACACTAAAGGAATAGAATTCCGTATAGCCTTTGGTGAAACACTTTAACAAAGTTTCTCACATTATTATCTTGTGATTACCAAGGTAATAATAACCTTATAACCTAAGGCAGTAGATCTAGAGTTTGGGACTCAACAGTCAGGCCTAGGACGGGAGAGGCTAGTACCTCTACAGCCCACCACACCGATGCTCAACCCGGCCCCTGATCTCTTTGTTTTATTATCTTTTGATGATCTGTACTGTATATTATACTTATGACACTTACCAATTTCTTTTTGATATATATGATGATCGGTTTATTTGTGTGTAATAGAATCAAGACTGGCAGTAAGTTCAGCAACACTACTCACTAATCGATTACAGGTTCATAATCCCAAAACCGCATGATGAAAAAGAGAGAAACAAAGAAAAAGGTCGAACTTAAAGACCGGCTAAAACAAAAGTGCTCCACGAGAGACAACCCGGTTATGTTTTTAATTGTTTATCGCATTTAAATTGTTTGAATTTTAATTTTATATTGAGTCTGTCTGCCCATACATACATACGGCGTATCGAACCCCTCTGGATACGGCGTATGCATGTCTGGACAATTAAACAATTTTAATTTCAGTATTTAAAATTCCAGTATATAATTCTTTTTTCACATGATTTACATACGTCGTATCTTAGGTTGGGATATGGCGTAATAGTAACCAGTACAGATGTTGTGTTTTACTGTTTGGCTTTGTATTGTAGGTTTATGCGAAAGCACGAATTGCACGAACGTCTTCTAACTTTTCTGCAGGACCTTGCTGTAAACGAAACCGACTTTAATGTATAGTCTGAAAATACCTCGTGTTGACCTCTCTTGGGCATTCTGAAGCCCTCATCAACACTCTTCTTGCTCAAACACTCAAAATAGAAAACCATCCAGAGCAAACTATTAGGGAAGTTTCCTCATTCTAATTCTTTTCCCATATTATTTAACTGTTTGTCTATACAACGAAGACGTTGTATAATTTAAGTGGGGTGGAGAATAGAAACGTACCCTTGTCCCATTTTTCACAAATAAAATGCTAACACATGCAAAATTGTATCAAATATTTTTAAAAAAAATAGAATAACTTTTTGATTGAAAATCACTAGTTACATTACCTAGCGCACTATATCCCTTAATGTCTATTTGTGAGAATTAAGCCTATACGTTTCCAATTGCTTACTAAAATTCCACAAAAATATGAGTGTGCCAGTGATGTAGTGTACTTTAGAACTTGGCCTGGTATTCCTCCGAGACCTCTAGTCTGAGTACTATAGAATTAGATAGAGTAACAGCTTGACTGGAAAATTTCAGGATTAAACCAAAAAGCCTACATGTCGTAATATTAACTAACTACACTGGTTAGTTAACCCCTGTGTAACCCTTTTGTTTACTCTTATTTTTAGAGCAAAGATACCCCTAGAACAACCTGCTGAGCCATTCCTTTCTTTTTCCTACACCAATAAAAAAATTGTTTCATTTCACCTTTACACCTTAGCCTACCATGTAGATTAAAGCCTATTTGATCAAATGTTGTTAGTCACTTTCATGTAAAGTTTTGTAGTTCCTGCGTTAAAGTGAAAATTTCTCTATCTATGTAATGGTCAGGAAAATTGCACAATGCAATGGGGATGTTTGTAGCTCGTGTGTTTTGCTACTTTCGCAATTATTATTAATGTCCGAAAGAAGAAAAATACAAATGATGATAGTAAAGACGGTGAATTACACCGAGATTTATGATGTATTATTGGCAAAAAAAGAGAAGGAAGAAAGATAGTCAGTTCATTGAGCATATACCGATGAAATTATTTGAAAGGATCGATTATTCGTTGATACGCACAAAAATCAACGATGTAAAGTATTGTAAAAAGTGGCCGATATCACCACTTATTTTGTAAAAGTATGTAAAGTTCGGGATGTAAGGGAAGTTGACCGTTATGGGAACGCCAACTTAGGTTTTCATTGTCATCTATGATCGAGACGTTTGTTTATAAGTTCGAGTCTTTGTCATGGAACGGTCGAGGAAAGTTACTAGCAACCGCACCTTATTTGTTGGCTTTAATCTATTTGTTTGTTTATTTTATTTAACAACAATTTTACTTCCCTTTCCTGATAACTAACCTTAGGATCTACTCGAATGAGGATGTGTTCGAACATGGATGTCTATTCCGTCATTACGGCCATGTATGCATGTCTCAGTTGCCTTGTTTGACGACGACCTTTGGTGAAAGTCAGAAGCTCCACACCCTATATCATTCTTCATCCTAAAAAGAATGATTAAACCCGAGCCTATTAATAAATACCCAATTTACCTTTTGACTTGTTACTCCTTAGCTTTAGAGGTGGAGATGTGTATCCTTGCCAAGCCTATGATACGAAGCTAATCACGACCGAGTAATTGAGCGTACTACTTAAATGTTACACCCTAAATTAGTTGAGTGATCTGAGTGTTTTCATTCCCATATTTCGTGAGGTGCTTGGTTTTGTGCTGGTGGTTAGAACAGAAAAAGTGCTTAAAGGACTAAAATCCTTGACCTCGGTTGGGATACATTTTCATAAACCTTTCTAAAAGTCTACTTGAGGACAAGTAAGATTCAAGTGGGGGATAGTTGATAATTATTGCAAGAATTGATACTTAATTGCTTATATTTATTATTTGCAGTAATTATGGAGTACATTGTGAAGTTTATATAAAAGGCACGCATTTTGGAGCATAAATTAAGAGTTTAAGAAAGTCTACTGAACTGACAGCAAATACGCCGTATTATTCTTGACTTATACGCCATATCCAAGACTTGATGAACTAAAAGAACATTGCCTGACTTTGAAGAATACGATGTATCCGCATCAACGATACGACGTATATAATACTTTGGTCAACAATAAAGAACCAACTGGGTTTACCTTAATACGCCGTATCCTGTAAAGAAGATATGGCGTATCTGTGCCGACACTTCACAGATAACCACGGTCAAACAGTCAAAGATCATGCATTTAATGCGGTCAATAATCAGTGATCGTGCAATTAATGAAAATCGTGGTCATAAGGAAAGTTGAATGACACTTAATGATGATTACACGCAGAATTAATGACAATTTATGGTCATTAATGATAATTGGTCAACATTCAACTACTAACCAGGGAAATCCCATCAATACGCCGTATTAACTGCATTGAATACGGCGTATTGACCAATTTTCAGACACTATAAATACAAGACCCTAAACTCAGTTTTAGGTGTGCAAGAAAATCCCTAAACCACCAAGTCGACTCTCAGACGTATAGAAGAGCCAAGAAGGTCAGAAATGAGCCTCTAGATCATAGGAAAACTCTTGTAATCTTCGCACAACCGAATATGCGTTCGATTGGGGTTTCTTTATTTTAATCGTTCATATATCAAACCGTGTGTATTTTTTACAATGACTATCAGCTTATACCTTTAGGTATCAGCCATGTTTATGAAGATTTAATGTTTGGTTTTTTTATCTCGATTGTCTTAATTTATCGTTGATTGTTTGATCATGTTTATCATTTTATACTTGTTTATGTGCTTTTGTATGCGACCTATTGATTCGTCGTAAACGACTAGTCGAGTAATATAATATAGTAATCACGTCGGATAAAATTTACTTTAGGAAAAATAATTATCTATCCTCCGGATGTCGTGTCCCAACGAGAGATGAATTTGAAATCCACGTTCCCATTATTAATCACCTAAGGTAAATTATAATCAACAAAAAGGATGCTTTATGCGGGCACATTAATTGTGACAGGATTGTTCGTGTCTAGGTCTTAGGATGAAGTACCGCCTAAGTCTTAAGAATGATATGCCGCTTCGAGATAAGATATCATTGCACTAATAAACAAACCTGTGTTTTATCGGATTATTCATGGTTGATATGTTTTCTTTGGATTTTGTATTTGACGCTTTGATCGTTTGATATCATCTTGTGTGTGTTTATTGATTTATTTGTCCTCAAATCCTTAGTTTAGATAACCAAAAACTCATGCCAGCCTTTAGGCTGAAACCATCCTTGTCATACTTAGGTTTTGGCATAATTAGATAACTAAATACTGATAAATTAAGATATTAACGCTCTCGCTCTTAGTGATCGACACCCTACTTACCAACGAAGCTACATCTGACCGGGTACATTGCCAGTTAGAGTGTTGCTTTTAGGTATAGTCGGCATAAAATAAATTGTAAAACTTGATACATAAATAACACCTACACGACGACACATCAATCACTAAGAGCGAGAGCGTCAAATTCTTAATTATCAGTATTTTAATTAACTAAGTTAGTACTAAATTAATCTAATTTATGTTAAACCTAAGCTAATGATAAAAGGGGGTTTTAGTCTGAGATACTGGCTCGAGTTTGGGTTATCTAATCTAGGGTTTTGATGACAAGTAAAACAATAAACACACACAAGAAGATAAACAAATGATATAGGAGCGGTCAAGAACTAATGTAAGGAAAACATATCAACCATGAATAATCCGATAAAACGCATGTTTGTTTATTTAGTGCAATGAGTGCTTTTTCTCGAGGGGCCATTATCATTTCCTATATTTAGCGGGTGGTTATCTTCTTCCTAAAACTCTAGTCACGCTTTAATTCTGTGACAATTAAATGCAATCCGCATATTAAGCATTCTTTTAGGTGAATTATAATCTATTTATTAGATTAATAATGGTGATCTTATTAAACCCTAGCTCATTGAGACTTTACCCACTTACTACTTAACGGTTCTTTATATACTAGTAGTCTACTGTCTGAGTCTTTACCAAGGTTTCCGGCTTTGATTTGGCTTTGTCTTTCACAGTCTTTTCCATTCCGAGTCCGGTTTTGTTGTTTTGGCTTTGTTTTTTTTCCTTTTCTTAGTTATCCGTTCCTGCACAACACAATTAGCAAAACCAGCATATATTTGGCATTTTAAGTCCGTTTTTGGTTATTTTAGCTCGTTTTTAAAGCTAAAAGGTATGTGTAATTAAGCACATACCAATACTTAAGCACGTAAACAAGTATAAATTGATAAACATAATCAACAATCAGCGATAAATTAAGCAATCGATATAAACAAACCAAGCATTAAACATTCATAAACATGGCTGATACCTAAAGGATTCAGCCGATAGTCATTGTAAAAATACACACAGTTTCATATATGAATGATTAAAATAAAGGAACCTTAACCGAACGCGTATTTGGTTGTGCGAAGATTACAAGAGTTTTCCTATGATCTTGAGGCTATTTTCTGACCTTTTGTGCTCTTTTATTCGTCTGATAGTCGACTTGGTGGTTTAGGGCTTCACTTGCATACCTAAAACTGAGTTTAGGGTGTTGTATTTATAGAGTCTAGAAAAGGGTCAATACGCCGTATCGGGCGATGTGGGATACGGCGTATTGGGGATTTCTTTGAGTAAGGACCACGGTTGATATCTTTTATAATATTCTGGTGTTTGACCTTCGATACGGCGTATTAAGTCTTCAGGATACGGCGTATTGGGTCTTCAATCCTTCGTGGTTATCTATGAAGTGTAGGCATGGATACGCCGTATCTTCTTGATGGATACGGCGTATTTGTGGTAAAACCAATTGGTTCTTCTTTGTCGACCAAAGTATTATATACGGTGTATCATTGATGTGGATACAACGTATTCTTCAAAGTCATGCAATGGTCTTTAAATTCGTTAAAGTCTTAGATACGTCGTATAGGTCTAGAATAATACGGCGTATTGGCTGTCAGATCAGTAGACTTTCTCAAACTCTTCGTTTAAGCTCCAAAATGCGTGCCTTTTAGCATAACTTCACCAATTATTCCATAATTACTACAAATAACAACTTTAAGCAATTAAGTACCAATTCATGCAATAATTATACGAAAATAGGTAGAAAACATGGGATAAATGATGTTATAAAAATTTGATGTCATCAATAATCTTCTTCCTAATCAACAACTGATGAAGGATGTGTGACATAGTAAGGTTACGATGAATTTGAATATGAAGGATTTGCATGAGACTGTGACGAAGAAGCATTTAAATGATAAATTAGTGCTAAGGGAATGATTCCTGACAGCTTTATTTGCTTTGGATGCTTGGACATGTGGTTCGAATTGCACTAAAGAATCATACAACTGATCATATGAAATTGTATCTCCTGTTTGGTTGTGACGAACCATGGTAACATATTTGCCCCACTCAGGTTGCAAGCGATTGAGAAACTTGGTGTTGATTGACACTGGAATAGGACGAACATTATTACGATCCATAATATTTACAAGCGTTGTCAATCTTTCATACACAGATTCTAGCGATTCTCCTTCCTTTGTTGCAAATTTGTCAAACTCATCCATGAGCCGTGAGTGTCTTACGTGATTAGTAACATCAGAACCATAAATCAATCTTTTAATTCGTTCCCACATTTCCTGAGCAGTTTTACATGCATCCACTGAATTGTAGATATCATTAGGTATTGCTTAAAGAAGATAATTCATGACTCTCACATTAGCAATGTATTGCTTCTTGTTTATCTCAGTCATTTTGGACAGTGGTTCAATTATCTGCTCCCTAGTATCATCTGGATCAGGAATCATTGGCCTCACATAAGGTCCTTTTTCAATTGAATGCCACATCCGCTCCCCCTTTTCGAGCTTATTATCCAGAAACCTTTTGAACCTACTCCCCATGGTATATAATTCCATTTCTCAAGCATTGGAGGTCTTTCATTAGCTCATGAGTCAGCTAGAGTTTGTTGATTTGAAGCAGACATGTTGTATCGAATGATTACAATGCAAACTTGGATCGTTTTATAGATAAAGTCTTGTAATCGTGAAATCAACGAGCAATAACAACTTTGTTTTGTATTACAACACTTGGATGTAACCTTGAAGATACGAATCCTTGATTTATTTTCAAAGTCTAAATAACAAGAAGCTTTTATACGAAAGCTCAATTTTCAAAAATTAGAAGATACGAAACCTCAGAAACTATGTTACGAAACCCAAAGTCTGTGTTACGAAACCTATGAAAGAGTGTTACGAAACCCAAAGTCTGTGTTACGAAACCTATGAAAGAGTGTTACGAAACCTAACGTCTGTGTTACGAAACCTCTGAACCAATGTTACGAACCCAAAATCTGTGATACGAAACCTCTTACACTGAGATACGAAGCCTTCCAATTAAGAAAATTGAATTACGAAACCTTCAATTAGGAAAGCTGTGTTATGAAACCTCTGTTTACGAAACCAAGAATTACGAACCTCAATGGTATGAAACTGTTTCAAAACTGTAATACAAAACCTCTACTACGAAACCTTTAGTTACGAAACCTTTAGTTAGGAAACTGTGTTACGAAACCTCTCATACGAAACCTCTGTTACAAAAGCTTGAAGTACGAAACCAAAACCAATCTCTTGATACGAAACCTCTAGTTACGAAACCACAAATATACAAAAGCTCCACAGTCTATGAAACCAAACGGTTACCGAAAGCTCCAATATATGAAATCACCTTTCGTAAATTCCAAATTTTTCCTTACTTTTGTAAATTCTAAGAAACCTCCTACTTTCGTAAATTCTTAGCTACGAAACTAATAAGAAACCTAACAATTTGATTATTAAGCAGTTTAAAGTGATAATATCAATGCTATCTTTTCAAATTGACTAAGTCCTATGTTACGAAAGCTATTGACAGTTTTACGAAAGCTAGACTAGTTTACGAAAGCTAAGAAACACTTACATATGACAGTTACCGAAAGCTTAACTAAGATACTAAAGCTCAAAAACTAAAATATGAAAGCTATTTCCCGCCTAAAAACAGTTACCGAAACCTCTTTTCCTGACTTACGAAAGCTATCAAATCCATATTTTTCGATCAAAATCAAACCTAAACAAGTATTTTCGTAAAACTAGATATTAAACCTACAATTTGATGATTACGAAAGTTATATTTTAGTGTTTTAAGATAAAAAAAACACATCAAATCGCAAATATAACTCTTAGCGTTCTGCGAAACCTACAAATTCTTCAATACGAAGCTTTTTGATCAAAAAATGATATGGTTAAGCTCAATTTGATCCACGAAACACACACATTAGATCTCTCCCGGTGATAGATACCACTGGTTATATTTCATGTTTTCACTATAGTATCATACGAAAGTTATAGAATTAGAAGAGAGGTGCTAGAGAGTATTTTTTATTATTTTAAAGATTTCATTAAAAGGAAAAATAGAAATATGAGGGAGAAGTGAAGTTACAAAATGTAAAGACTTGTATAAATACCCCTCCTAGATGAGTATTTATACTATAATGCATATGTGAATTTATTGCTATTTATATTGTAAATTTATTATTATTTTTTTAATTTTTAGTATGAGTTTAATTTTTTTGTGGTCTTCATAGGGATGCTGTTAGCTTTTAATAGCTTCATATAAATATAATTTATTCAATTCATATTTTATAAAATATTATTTTAATTTTTATATTTTATTTTTATATTATTATTTATTTTTGATAAATTTATTTTTTGATAAAATTTTAATATAATATCTATAATATTAGTAATTTATTCTGATTATATTTAATAATATAAATAATTTAATATTAATTATATCTATTTTATTTTCTTAACTTTATCAAATCTTTGTTAAATTTACTAACTTCACCAAAAGACTTTATTACATTATAATTACACCAAAACAAAAAACTAAACAAAACTATACCGCAAGACCAATCGTTAATTAAATAAACAACTTTTCTTGAACTAACAATATTCTCCCCTCTAATCCTTTTTCGTCCACCCAACCCACACACACAAACCATACCTACCAATATAAACACCCTATTATCCAACCTAACTCATCTTTACCTCTCTTTAACCACCACTTACACCTTTACACCTTATTAACCAAATCTATTATCCAATACCCTTTTTACATGCTATTAACCAATACACCTTAATATCTAGATCTATTATCCAACATCACCTTTACATTCTATTAACCAAGGCACTCTATTAACCAACTAATACTTCTATTATATAAACTAACAACCTAACTCTTCTCATTTACACTAGCAAAATTCACACATATCTTCTCTCATGTTCTCTCTAAGTTTCGGCTCAGACAAGAAAGCAAGAAACAAATTGGGTTTGATCAATTTCAAGTATTTTTCCAAAATATTACGGTTATAGTGATAATCAAACAAATACTGGGGTTAATTTAGGTGTAAAACAGTATTCTCATCTCATCAACTCTAGGTTCATCATTCTCACCTCATATTTTCATTCCATATAATTTGTTCATACCATCTCATTCACAAACTTATATCACCAACTAGTTTGAATTATTAAAGGTTTTCTAAAAGAAACAAGTAAATCTTTAGAAATGTAATCTTGTAAAAATGTTATAAAAATGACAAATAAAACATGTTCATACATATATACAAGTTATTTTGTCACTATATAAATTATTGTTGAAATCTTAACTTTGTTGTTAAAATAGTTAATTATAAACCTAAACTAGTTAAGTTGTATAATTTAATTCATAATCTTGATATATTATTTATTCTTGATAAATTGGTGGAAGAGACTAGGTTAGTATGAATTTGTTGTTGTGGTGATAGATTGTGAAAATTGGTGGAAGGGACTAGGTTAGTTTGGAGTTGCAATTTGTGGGTGAAAAATAGTGGTAGATTGGAAATAAAATAGTTGTTGTCCCGATTTTCTTTATATTTTCGTACGGTAAATCTGGTCATAAATAGCCGAGGCCTTGAAAATATGATGGTAGACTGTTAGCCTCAAAATATGAGTCGAACAAGGAAGTTTCGGTCAATCAGTCAGGAAAACTCGATCTTTATATTATCCATGTTGTAATAGGCTAGAAAGGGTATTGGGCTCGTTTATGTAATCTAATTGTGCACGTGTTGAGGGCTTAAGCCCAAAGTAATCTCGAGCCCAACCCATTAAGCAAACCACACAGCTCAAAGCCTAGGTGGTATAAATACCCCCTTCTCCACATGGAGAAGGGTTGGTTGTTCATTTGTAAGGTTTCACACACTTGAATAATTCACCATCTCTTTCTCTTTACTTTCTCTCTCTAACTTCCTTCAATTTTCTTCTCATCTTCTTTCTTTGATTTCGTGTGGTTTGATCATGAAGTGTAAGTGATACATTGGTTCCTACATAGACTTAAATACGAACGTGTGGATATAAAGAACGCAAAAATCAGACTTAAAACGAATAAGATATGGCCAAATGAAGTTTAGTAAATTTTTCGGCAAATAGGCTGTCCAGAACTGTTCAAAGGCATTTTTGACCCGTTTCGGGTCCGAGTCGGGAAAAAATTATAAAAGATCTTTTGTAGAGCTCGACTTTGCGCAAAAATATAGTATTCGTTTGTTCCGTGAATCCTTATAACGAAGAAGTTACCATAATGTATATTTTTATAATAACAAGGTGTTGTTTGGATTTTAAAAAGAGATTTTCAGGCGTTTTCGAGTTCGTTTGAGCTATAAAATCCTTAAAAAATATTATAGTATAACTTATATGTTATTTATACGAGTCGTAAACTTTTAAAAATATTATTTACTGAGCTAGATAAGATTTATTATATTGGTTACTTAAAAATAATATTAAAGTGTATGATGTCGGATAAAAATGGCGAATTAGACGTAAACGTTATTTTGACTTATAAAACTAAAACGTAAACTATTAGGTGGTGATATAATGTTATAAAGACATATTGCATCATTTCATTTCACTTGCATAAATTTTAAAACGACCTATATTTAAGGTTGCATTCGGAACTTATCGTGAAATTTCTCTTTATTTGATTTTCTCGAAATCGATACATTCATTTAAGGTGAGTTTATAGCCTCGATTTAACTTGTTTTACAATTATTTTACAAATCTTGGGGTGAGATACATTACTTGTTTTTACAATGGAAGATACATTGCGCGCTTGTTTTCTTACAATTAGGACGTAAGTAACAAAAACACTTCTTACCAATTTTTCTTCAAATCGACATCAAATGATGCCGCCCTAAAAAAGTACCGACATCACCACACCCAACACACCCATCCATCTATGAAACTCCCATCATTATGAACCGTTAATTACCTTGTGTAAGCGCGAGTGTTATAAATAGATCTATTAGGATTGACATCTTCGTCCAGGATTGGTCCCCTACAAGGCTAACAGGCGTATACCACATCGAATTCTGGAGGGTCTCGGGTTGGACCCTTACAACGGGCAAATATTATATGTAAACAATGTCTTTGCTTCGGTGTCATGATCTTAGTGCAATCAAAATTACAAATTTTATTTGGCATTATATGTGTTACATGTTATACAAATTAAATCTTGCAGTCCACAATTATTATTTATTCAAACCTATAAACTCACCAACTTTATGTTGATATTTTAAGCATGTATTTATCAGGTATAACTCGTATGGACATTTAGGAAGTGCATTGGAGTCTGCATTCAACAAGACTATTTTTATGGATTTTCTCTCGAAATAAATCATCCTCGTTGTATTAAAATTTTTGATTTTCTCATGATGCAAATTCATGAGACCACTTGTTAAAACTTATTTATTTTTAAATATGTCAATGAGGATATCTTTTAAACGACTCATATAGAGGTCGTTCTCTTGTATCTTGTGCTTGCATATTATAAAGTAACGCCCCCGGTTACCAACTCTATTGCCGCATATTTTGAGGGTGTTACAAAGTGTGTTTGTAATCTAGCCATTCATTTTGACTAAAACCTCTAATAACAAGCCTTGCTTTGTATCTATCCACTGTTCATCATGTAAATACTTCACTTTATACACCTATTTAGAAGTAATAGCCTTATGACCACTTGGTAAGTCGGTGAGCGTCCAAGTGTCATTTGCTTCAAGCAACTCTTTGTTCATGGCCTCAACCCACTTAGGATTAGTGACTGATTGAGAATAGAAAACATGTTCTGGGATTGCTAACACATTAGCTAAGGAAGAAATATAATCATCAGGATATTGCTCAAAGTCCTGTGTTTGGAACAATGGATAAGTAGGATTAGGGGTGGCAATTCAGGTCGGGTTCGGGTTGGCGGGTTCAGGTTGGCAAGTTGGCGGGTCAGAAAACCCCAACCCGAACCTGACCCATTTAAATAATCGGGTCAGCTATGTCAACCCTAACCTGTTTACCCATAACCCGAACCTGACCCATGTAACCCATATATATAATGGTGTTGGAGGTTAAATAGGTACACGGGTTAATAGGTTAAATGGTTTCGGGTTGAACCCCATCAATCCGTTTATATACAAAAGTTGACACATTACACAGGTTAAACGGGTTTGCGGGTCGACCCGTTTAAACCATTTAACACATATAATAAAATATAAATAATTTTTATTTTTAGAAAAAATCTTAAACGTGTTGACGGGTCGACCCGCTTAATTTATTCTCAACCCAAACCTAACCTGTTTAATAAACGGGTCAGATAGGTCGACCCAAACCCGACCCGAAATCTATTAGACTCAACCCAAACCTGCTAATTTTCGTGTCGGTTTCAGGTCGGGTTTCGTGTCGGTCAAAATTGCCCAAACCCCTAAGTAGGATGTTTGGCTGTAGAAGTATCAACGGTAGCCATTCCAGCATTGTGTTTAGATGTGAAAAAATCATTTAGCTAAGCTGGTTGAGTACCTGATCTAGAAGACCTTCTAGTAGGGGGAACTTGATTAGTGTATGTTGAAGTACTAGTTTCCTGAACAACTAGTGTAGTACCGTTATGTTTAGGGATGTTTGGCATAACAGTTTCAGCAGTTCTATTAGGCACAGAACAAGGAAAATTCTCATCATCTTGTACTCCCATCTGATGAGGCCAGTGTTGTGTAGGTAGAGAAGAACCAGTAGCAGAGCTGTCCTTTTTTAAAGGAAAAACTGTCTCATGAAATATTACATCTATGATGCAGAACACCTCATGTGTTTCAAGGCTGTCTAACTTGTACTCCTTTTGTCTAGGTGGATAACCAATTAAAACAGACTAAATACTTATAGGAGAGAACTTATCTTTGTGAGGCTTGGTTATAGATGCAAAACACAAAGAAACTAAGAACTCACAAGTTTGATCATAGCTAGGAAGTACACCATGTAACATCCCAAAAGGTGTCTTCCAATCAAGTATTTTCATTGGCATCTTATTAATCAACCAAATGGCTATGAGTACACAATCTCCCCAGAACTTATCAAGCAAAGCAAAATGAAACTTAAGGGCTCTTGCAGTGTCTAATAAGTGCTCGTGTTTTCTCTCAACTACAACATTTTGCTGAGGTGTATGCACCATTGACTTCTGATGCACAATACCATGCTTTCTAAGATAAGCCAGACACTCATCATTTACTAGTTCAGTGACATTGTCTGATATTAAAAACTTTGGTTTAGCATTAAAATGCTTTCCAATGTAGGCCAAGAAATTAGACATAATAGATAATACTTGATCCTTAGTATGCAAAAAATAAGTCCAAGTACATCTAGAGTAATCATCAACTATGGTAAAGAACGAAAGTTAAGACTTACGAGTTCTCATCAGGCATTTTCTTCTTCTTTTTCTTGTCGATACACATAATAACATCAGTAAACGTATAATTATCGAACGGAATTTTATAAATGGCATGCACATAATAAAATGCTATAAATATTTGTTTCCTAAACTTTTAACGTCATTTTATCTAGTTGCAAGTGTTGAGAAAATTTACCCGCTCATGCTGGTCATTCGTCTTTGCTACAAAGCGTAAATCTGAATCTTCTTTTCCATCAGGTAACTCTTTCATTTTCTTACTGCAGTATCAATCTCGTTACTTGAAATCCAAAATGGGGGCGTTTGGGATTGCTTATTATGTTTCTACTAAAAAATAAGTATTGTAATATCAAACATAAACACCCCATAAAACTTATTTAGTGGACCCCACAAATCAACATGAATAAGCTTAAAAGCAACAAGAGACTTGGTATGACTCTTAGGAAAAAGCAATCTATGTTGTTTAGCGAATAAACAAGTTCCACAAAAGAATTGAGAAGTATTTTGGTGTTCAAGTCTAGCATGAAACAAGTCTAAGGCTACATTTTTTAAATGCACAACTTTATTAACAAAGGAAGACATAACTAGAAAAGAAAGTAAAGAAGGAATGTCAACATCTATCCACTCAATCTTAGGCCCCGTTTGGTATGTGGGTATACTTGGTTTTAGGATAAAAGATGGTTAAAATCAATTGTTTGGTATATGTTCTTTGGTCTTACTCGCTAACATGACAATAGAATCCTAGCCCCATCTAATTTGTTGGGGATAGATATATATCCGGCCAGCACCCCTGATATATATCCGCCGAGCACCTGGGTATATCCGGCCAGCAACCAGATATATATCCGGCCAGGACACAGATATATATATCCGTCCAGCACCCAGATTTATATCCGGCCATGAGACGGATATATCCGTCGAGGACCTCGGATATATATATCCGGTCAGGACCATAGATATATCCGTCAAGGACCCTGGATATATATCAGGTCAACACCACGGATATATCCGTTACGCACCCTAGATATATCCGGCCAGGTCCCTGGATATATATCCGTCCAGGACCCCGGATATATATCTGGCCAGGAAACCTCGGATATATATTCGGCCAACACCCGGATATATTTGTCAAAGACCCCATATATATATCCGGCCAGCACCCCAAATATATCCATCAAAAACCCTAGATATATATCCGACCAGGACCCCGGATGTATATCCGGCCAGGTCACGGATATATCCGTCAAGGACCCCCGATATATATCTGTCCAGCACCCCGGATATATTTGTCAAAGACCCCGGATATATTTCCGGCTAGGAGACGGATATATCCATCAAGGACCATGAATATATATCCAACCGGTCAAGGGGAGACGGATATTTCCGTCGAGGACGCCCCAGATATATAACCGATCAGCCATCCCCAATGAATATCCGTCTAGCAAACGATTTTTATATCCGTCAAGGACTCCAGAAATATATATCCCCCAAGGAGTACGGATATTGACCCCAAATATTATTCCAGACCATCACCCCGATATATTCGTTCAAAGAACCCCGAAATATATCGGCCCAGACACGGATATGTTCTCTAGGATATAGCGGCGAGACCTCGATAGATATCCGTCAAGGAGACGGATATATATTCGGCCTATCCTCGGAATATATTTTGTGTTGGGCGACACCACTGAGCGAAGAAGAAAGCGTGGGCATCACCCATTCCGTTACATTGTCCTGACAGTGATGAAGCAATGATTAGGTTGTTGTCAAACGAATTACAAGTCAAACATCGTTTTTATGACAATGAAAAAATAGAGCGTAACACTTTTTGAGATCAAGAGGCGGGAAAGAAATGAAAATGGAACAAAAGAATTCAAATTAAAAGCAACCAATTTTTGTCCTTCACACAAACAAAAACAACCACAACAAGACGTACTCGTCCATGTTTTACAGAGCGTTTCAACCCGCGCTCGCCGTGGAGCGCGAGGACATTTCGTAAATTGTTTTATATTTTTTTTATGAAAATGAGTACTATTGGGTTATCGGTTTCCAGCCGCAAATTTTGTCCTTAAGGACTAACTTTACAACGCACCGCTAACCCGAGGGACTATTTCCGTACAGTTTGAATTCATTATTTTTTCCCGCACATTTTCCAAAGTACACGACTTACGATTACTGCCCTTTAGTAAATATTTTAATTTGAGTGGAAGCCACCTCGAGAAGGTGTTGCAGATGAAGTAGGAGATTAAGGAGAATAATATATAATATATTATTTTGTATGTTTAATTTCGTGAGTTTTATGTTTTATAATTAAGAAGTAAATGTTTTTTAAGGGCAAAATGCCATAAAAACGTACTCAACTTGAGCGTTCAATATCTAATGTGAGGTACTCCACTTTAATTTTAAACAATATTAAGGTACTAAAGTAACAAAGATGGGTTTTAAATTATACAACAAACACGTTAATCTACGTATTTTCGTAACGTTTTTTTTCATTTCGTACGTTTATTTCATTATCTGTTACGTTTTGTACTTTTCATCCGTTTTCGTACGTTTTCCATACATGTTACATTCGGTAAATTTTTGTGAACGATTTTGAACGTTTTCATACTTATTTTTTGCGCTTTTGCTGTTTCTAACTTTTCTATACGTTTTCTATATTTTTTTATACTGTTTTCATACTTCTTTTACGTTTGTGTACGTTTTTATATGTGTTTGTTATGTTTTTTTTACGTTTTGGTATGTTTTTGTACGGATGAAAACGTATAATAACGTCCAAAAACGTAAAAAACGCATAAAAACGTACAAAAACGAACACAATCGTATGAAAACGTACAAAAATGGATAAAAATGTATGAAGAGGTAAGAAACGTATGAAAATGTACAAAAACATATAAAAACGTACAAAAATGGACAAAACGTAAGAAACGTAGGAGAAGGTATAAAAAATATAATTAAACGAAACAAAACATATAAAACGTATAAAAACGGATAAAACGTATACAAACATATTAAAACGTATAATAACATATGAAAACATCCAAAAACGTATGAAAGCGTACAAAAAGTAAGAAAACGTCCAAAAACCGTCTAACACTACAAAAACGTTCAAAACGTACAAAAAAAAGCGTTCAAAAACTATAACCACTCTAAAAAGCGGTACGAAAAAAAACGAAAAAACGTACGAAAACGTATAAAAAAGCATGAAATGTATAAAACGCATAAAAACCTATGAAAACGTATAATAACGGATGAAAACGTCCAAAAACGTAGATATGCATAAAAATGTAAGATACGTTTAAAAAAACGAGAAATACATATCAAACGGATGAAACCGTAAAAAAACATATAATAAACACAAAAAACGTAAAATAAAGTATGAAAAATAAAAAGTCTAATAACGTGAAACCTGATGTTAAGGTATTTTTTTCCCAAAGTTGAGCAATATGCATACTTTAGTACCTTAAATTGACAAAAATTAAGTTGAGTTCCTCAATTAGAAAAGGGCAAAAGCTACAAATAGCAACGTACTTTTCATTTTGTGCCGACTTGATACACTTACTTTTTTATTCAATGACTTCAACAACGTACTTGTTTGTTTTGTGACAATGTTACCAACAAGCAAAAGAACCGCTCCGTTTGCGGCGGCTAATTTTTTCTTAATAATTTTGTTTTACGTTTCTGTTCGGGTTAATTTTTTGGCATGCTTATGCGGGGCTAATTTTTAATATTTTCTTTTTTTGTATGATTCGGGGAAAAAAATTGCGTTGGGACGGGCTAATTTTTTCCCGAATATTTTTTTTTTGGGACGGTTTTGTAATTTTTTTTTACGGAATTTTTTGGTGTAAGAAATCTAGTTAAATAGTTAAAAGGTGAGGGTCCGTTTTTTCTATTTTTTTTACTTTTGGTCCAGATTTTCGGCAATTTTTTGATTTGTTTTTGGCTAATTTTTTCCCAGATATTTACTTTTTTTTGTATATTCGGGAATTTTTTTTTTTTGCTTCGGGACGGGTTTTAATTTGTTCCCGAATATTTTCTTTTTTTGGGACGTTCGATATCTTTTTTTTGGCTGATTAAATTTAAAAAAAAAAGTTGTGAACAATAAAAACTTGACGTGTTTTTTTTGTAATTTTTTACGGATTTTTTGTGTAAAAATATCGAATATTTAAAAGTTGAGGTACCGTTTGTATTTTTACTTTGGCCAGAGTTTAGGGCCACATTTTTTGTGCATGTTTAGCTATTTGTCGTCAAATGTGTATATAGTAATTATATTTGTTATAATATGGCTTTATGTGTGGGCCTAGATGTTTTAAATTGTTGTTTTTTTTTGCTATATGATGTAATTTTAATATAATGGTTGTACGTTTTGACCATAATCAATTATTTTAAAGTTATTTTATCGAAAATGTCTTCTAAGGGTATTTTTTTTACTCTGAATTAAATCGGAAACTTTTTGTAATACTTTTTTTCCTCGACTACTTGTGCATACAAATTGGAAAAAAAAAACAATTAAAAAAAAAAAACCAAATCAGAACTGACCATAAAAGAAGATTCCTGAAAATTAGATTTTGACGTTACGGTAGCAAAGTGACTCACTGTCAAAACATTAGTGAAATTTGTCACTCATTGAGTATATTTACAATAGGACCACTAGATTTTCACTCCTATCTTTTAATTATGAATTGCTACATCCACAAAATAACTTCCACAAAATTTCCACAAAATGACATGTATCCAATCAAAATCTTTTTGGTCATTTCTCTTTCTTCCTTTTTGATTAACATCTCCCTATTAATGCATGCCACATCATTTTGTGAAACTTCTTTTGTGAATCTTTTTGTGATTAGCACCTCTTCTTTTATAATCACGTACACTTATAAAACCAGGTGGGACCCACATTGACCCATAACCAAACAACTTTCAAAACTAGTTGGACCCACAATCTCACTCTCAATTGCCAATCCAAAAACTCATTTTTTTTTAAGAGCGAATCGACTTATTTTACAAAATCTTAACAAGACCCTTTTTGAGAATCAAAAAAGTTGATTTTTAAATTGGTTTCTTTAGAGGCATTTCCCTACAAACACTAAAAACAGCAAAGCTCGGTGTGCTGCTTGTGGCCGTAACGACAGCAGGTATTACATGCGGAGTTTAGAAATGTATTATTGATACATTGAGGAAAAGACTAACTCTAAAAGATGGAAGTCAAAAGAGACCTAACAGTTTTACATAGCGGATAAAAAACTTTCTTCGAACAGGGAATTGATATTATTTTTTTGGATAATGATACGATAGCCTATGAAGATGAACATTAAATGAACATATTTATATGGAATGATTCTACAATAACAACGAGCTGCACTTTTTTTTATTTCAATATCAGTTTGAGATGCAAGCAATGTCATGTCTTCTGTAAGTAACAACAATCTTTCATCTTTTGAAATAATTTATTTTTCACGTATCTATTTAAAGTATGGAGTTACCTAGAACTAGATTCAAAGAGTGTTGCTTACATATTTCTGATATGTAATGAAAGAGAACTATTTGTTTCGAAACAAACAAGACATCACTAATTTATGTAAGTAGCCCCGGTTTATGAGGCTATTCAATGAGATTTTGACTCGGGTCTCATGGACATATGTTCTTCCACATACAATCCCATCGACTCTCATAAAATATTCCTGTATGAGGATTGCAAGCAATGTCTTATGTAAGCAACACACTTTCATCTTTTTTCTTTTGAGAATAATTCTTTCAAGTATTCTTTTTAAAGTAAGAAGCTACCTAGAACTGATTTAATGAGTGTTGCTTTACATATTTCTATATGTAATGTAAGAGAAATGGTTCGTTTTCGAACAGCAAGAAGCACTAATTGGTCTGAGGCTATTCAATGAAGATTTTGTGTAGGGGTGTACTCGGGTCTCATGGACTTATGTTCTTCACATACTATCCATCGATCTCATAGTGTGTTTTTTTGGATGAAGATAGTGTTTGTGTTGTGAATGAAGATGGTGTTTGTTGACTTTTATGTGGGTGGAAATCACATCTGGCATTGTTAAATAAATATGCCAGCGTGGAATACATCATGCCAGCGTGCCGGCAACAAGTTACCATATTGGTGATATCAGAACAGAATTTGAATGTACGTGGTTGAAGTCATTAAATAAAAAAGTAAGTGTATCAAGTCGGCACAAAATGAAAATTACGTTGCTATTTTATAGTTTTTACCCATTAGAAAATGAAAGTAAATTGCATACCTTTTTATGTATTTTGCCTTTTTTTAATTATGAATAAACATTTGATTTAGTTTATAATTTAATTTTTTTTTTAAATTGGGTTTGGTGATGACTATAGCACGTGTTTGGTGGTGGATTTTTTGGCGTGCTAAGCTGATGTTGAAATGATGGGGTACATGAATTTGCGGGGTTTTTTAAACTCTTTGTTAGAATTTTATAATGATTTCAAAAGATATAATCTCGTAATTTTAAGTAAGAGGCTATTTGGATTATTTATTTTCTGCTTATGCCAAGTAAAAACAAATGGGCTTCTGAATATATTGTCTGGATTTGCTTCTGATCAATCTAACGAAAAGTAGAACATATTATACAATAATAGTTGTTGCCTGAACTACCTATTATAACCAAAACAAAAATGTTTCTTGTGATACTTTTTTCAGTTTGATGACGGATTCCTTGTTCATTTGGTGTTTAGTATTCGGCCGATGTTCTACAACTGATACTTTGAGTAAAAAGTCACAAAAGTTATAGCTTAAACACCATTACGCCGATGCATGACGTGAGCGCGTTTGAATGTTGCTTCAGGCAAACCATTTTGACCTTCATCCCTTCAACTCGCACCCTCTCTATTTTATGATTTACTAAGAATTAACAGAATAACATAGTAATCTGATTTATGAAAAGTTTTAAGGTATTTGTTGTGTCCAAACCGAATTATCAGAATAACAGATTAAGGGGTGTTTGGGATTGCTTATTACTTA
>BQNB010029747.1:0-53838 GCA_026074375.1 Tanacetum coccineum
AATTATGCTGAGTTGGAATATGACTTTGAAGTATGTTACAAAGCTTTATCGGAGAAACTTGATTGGAACAACCCAGAACACGGAGATTATCCATTTGATCTTACCGAACCCTAACCTTTGGTCATGAGTGGAAATCATCAAAAAGTACCAGTTGACTACTTCTATTACAGCTACTGTCTAAGTTACATTATGCCAAAAGTCCCTCATTATCATGGACCATTAATCACTTACGGGTGAACGCGAATTACGAATCCTGTTTGTGTTAGCCGGATAGGTAACCAAACATACTATATTTGAATTTCATAGGTATATGGCAATTACCTACACCGAGGGCCATTATCTCTATATATATATCACATCAATTTGGGTATATATATACACCAGTCAGTTTGTGTGCCATGAGCTTAGACGAAACGAAACAATAACGCAATTATACCATAACATTATACATGCAATACCATTTTCCCATAATAATTGTATTCGTTGCAATTATTACCAATAACGAGTGTATAACAACGTAACCAAATACCACACTATAACGCATTACTATGACACTGCTTCTATAACAATTACTTATGATGACTTGTATTCGACTATTACATTTCAAACCTATGAATTTCACTCAACCTTTGTGTTGACTTTTTAGCATGTTTATCTCAGGTAATTGAACAACTTATGGCACGGAGTGGCATGGACTTGAAGATGGCTAAAACTTGTTATCATTCACATTATATGTAACTAGATTTTAGGACCTGCCTTTGTAAAACTCTGATTTTAAATGAATGATAACGTATCTTTTGAACAACGTCTCTTTTGAGTCATTTTCTATGATTACGATTGTTGTATCCATGAAGTAATACCCAAGATTAGCTTCCGCTGCTATATGTAAAAATAGGGGTGTTACAGATTGGTATCAGCGCCATGGTTATAGAGAACATGGTCAAAACCTTAACTATAACCACATTTCTTTTTCTAGCCATCAAAGTCCACAGTGCCACTGCATTCCCAGAACAGTATGTAAAGATACATAACTATTATACTATATTATACCATAAATAACTTATGTTATTTACGACTGGGTTGTTATCAAAACGATGTCTTCTCCCAACCACTCTATTTCCGATATTGTGGATGCTCTTTCCTCTATGAATATTCTTAACTATACTTCGGTCTCATCGGATTATTTCCCAGCTTCATCAGGAAGCACTTCTTTTAACTCTTCGAAAAACTATAAAGATAACATGATCCCACCAATATTCTTACCTTTCTACAATAATCCTTGTTTAAAGGATGTACAAGCATTTTATGCTAAGGAATCACCTATTTCATCACCAGATCCTATTACTCCACCAGATGATATTTCTTTGTTCCTGAAGAATTATTACCACCTAAGAAGCAAATCCATCCCCCATCTTCTTCCTCAACTACGTTATGTAATTCATCTCGGAATCAAACCTGTGATTTGGTATCACCATCTTTCTCAATTTATACTCCTACCCACCTCAGATATTTGAAATAGGAAAAAGTTCAAGTAAGATACATCTAAAGCATCATGAGAAACAAATCGAAGATATTTTGAATTACTTAGAAGAACTCTCTTTTCACCGCATTGGAAAAATGAATGAAGGTAACGAGCTAAAGACTGAACTTAAGAAAGTTCGTTCCCTGATTATCAAACTTCAAAGGAAGCAATTAGGGCAAAAAGATAAGATTGCTTTTGCTCACTTTAGAATTTCTAATCTCGAACAAAGCATTGAGGAAATCCAAGCTCGTCACTAAACAAATCAAGAAGATCTTTAGAATGCCATCTACAAGCTCAAAATCAGCAACCTATTAGACTAGTTATAGCTATATCTTAGCCACGGGATGTATGGTATGAATAAAAACACTTGTCAAATCTTGACTATGTACAGTACTAAGGCAAGTTGTTCTTAATACAAAGGAAATCCCGTTACCTTGTTGTTTCATAAATACCAACTTATCTCTCTTTCATCATTACCTCTGTCATCATCATATGCATCATTATCTCCGTCTCCATCATTATGAATCATACCATAACCTCTAGATGCTTATAAGTGCTTAAAATTCAAAAATAAGCATTACTCTTTAAGCATTTTAAGCATAACATTTTCTTTTAAGTATTACCTTTCAGAACTTATGATATCAGTCAACTACATCATTACCAGACTATCCATTTGATAAGATTCTAGAAAGCTGTAAGCGACATAGAACTCAAAAACAACAAAGAAGAACCAACAGATTAGAGTTTTCTAGAATCCAATCACTAGATGTATAAATAAAGACACTTGTCAAATTTTACTATGTAAATTATATAAACAAGTTATTTATACAAGTGGTGATTCCATTATACCTCTTTGTTTTATAATACCAATTATATATGTCAAGATTGTCTATCCTATAGTATGATGACTCCTATCTTTATCCGAAATTACTATAATTCTCTTACCATCCAATTTTCTCAAATCTTTGTACTTAGAAACACTATGCCTCCTATTAAATCATTCCTTCCATTATTTCCGTATCTATCTCTCAAAGTCTTAAATTCTAAAATTTTCCGTTGTATCCTGCAATATCAAAGAATGATCACAAGTCTTTTTATTCTCATACCTTAATCTGTGATATGACTATATCATTTTATGGATTCTCATTCTGTGTTGTCTTGTATATGTTGATAGATGCCTCCCAAGAGAACATCAACATCTGCAGCACCAGCTATGACTCAGGCTGCCATCCGACAACTGATTACTGATGGTATTGCTGCCGCCCTGGAAGCACAAGCTGCTGCCATGGCAAATGCCGACAATCCCAATAGGAACACTGGACCAAGAGAAATTCCTGTAGCAAAAAGAGGAAACTACAAAGAATTCATAAGCTGTCAACCTTTCTACTTCAATGGTACGGAAGGAGCTGTTGAACTCATTCGCTGGTTTGAACGGACTGAATCAGTATTTTCTCGTAGCAATTGTGCCGAGGAAAACAGAGTGACATTTGCTACTGGTACCCTGACCGACGATGCCTTGTCCTGGTGGAATGCATACGCCCAACCTATCGGAATAGAACAAGCTAATAGGATCACCTGGACTGAATTGAAAAGGCTCTTGACCAATAAGTATTGCCCTCGAACTGAAGTCAAGAAAATGGAAGATGAATTTTACAACTTGGTTGTGAAAAGAGATGATCTCAAGACTTACGTTAGAAGATTCCAAGAATTAGCAGTCTTATGTCCAAACATGGTGCCAAATTCTGAGAAACTTATGGAAGCTTTCATCGGGGGACTGCCCCAAAGCATTGAAGGAAACGTTAATGCTTCAAAACCTCAAACTTTGGAGGAAGCTGTCAACATAGCCCAGAGGCTAATGGATCAGATACTAAAGCGCAATTCTGTGCAAGAAACCGATGATCATAAAAGAAAGTTTGAGGATAAAAGAAATACCAACAACGACAACAACAACTACCCTAATAATCGTAACAATAACAAATAACCCAATGATCATAACAAAAATAACCACTCCAACAATCGCAACAACCACAACTACCAAGATAACCGCAATAATGATCATCTCCAACAACAAAATGGAAGGCACGAAACCTTCAAGGCTAATGGAAATCGTGGATATAATGGACCTCGTCCCCTCTGTAGGAAGTGTACACTGCATCACACAGGACCTTGTACTGTCAGATGTCAGAATTGCAACAAAGACCAGCTACTAGAAACAACCTACAATCAGTATCCCTAACTTGTAATGTCTGTGGAGAGAAAGGACATTATGCAAATCGGTGCTCAAAAGCAAACAACAAGGCCACAGGAGGGTGTACTTAGAGACAAGTATACTTTTCTACTCTAGAAACAACTCTCAAAGATATTCAAGTTCATCACCAAAATCTTCTAAAACACACTTCATAAGTTTGAAAATTCCAAACATCAAGTCTTACAATCTGTGTGTGTGTGTTATTGTTGCTTTTATCCTACTACGAGACACGTAGTATAAGTGTCAACTCTTTTAAAAAGTTTTCATATGTGATAGTTATATGGAATAATAATAGTGATGATTCCGTTAACATCTTGGTTTTATTATTAGTGATATCCAATCTCGACATCGTTTTCAATTAAATTAATTTATAATATTCACTTGGAATACTATCACTCTTAATTTGAAACATGTGTGTGTATCATCCTAGACTATATGGGCATCAGTACAATTAATATCTCCATATTTTTTTTATCTTTCATGATCATATCATTTTCTACACCTTACCGTTTTGATATCATGTTTTATGCTTAGGTAAGACGATTTATGATCATCTTATTGAAATGAATTAGGACGCTTCTTCATTTGAATAAGAAAAATATAAATCTCCAAACTATGAATTTATAAATTCTTAGTTACAAGGATTTGGACGCTTCTCTTTGTAAGTGACAAATTATATATAAGTAGGCGTAAGTATATTGCATACGTACAAACAAAGTTTCTTTCATCCGTTGTAAAAATGTTTTTTTTTAATTCATTTTCTTCACTTAATCATTATCATTATTACCTTTATTATCTGTTCATTTCCAAATCCGTATCCCACATGATTAGCAACTCTCTTACAAAATTCATAATCATTCCTTGACATCTCTCCGGCATTTCGACTAAATCTCAGGATGAGATTTCTGTTAAGGGGGTGGTGACTCTAACAAAACCCATAAATTTTCATCAAATACAAAATCAACTAATTTTACTATGATCACAATTATACGGGGAAAATTTTCACTTTATTACATTACTTGCATTACCATATTCAATATGCAGATTGTAATTGCATATACTAAGTAGACGAGCTCACGCAACCTACCTATGCCAATATTATAATATATATATATATATTATATATATATATATATATTATATATATATATATATTTTTTATGTCATCAAAATCATAAAACATGTCAATCAATATCTTAATATATTATTACAAGTACATTACTATATAATGAACCATTCGCATCGTTATATCAAGACTGAGCTTTAAACCGTTATGTATGCTCTAAACCTAATTATGAGAAGTTGTGTGTTCTAAAGTGAATGCACAAGCTACTAAAGCATATTTACAAGTAATATAACATCTCATTTGAAATATAAATTCCCTCCAAATCAATGTACAAGTCCTTAAAAGCTTAAGGTACAAGCCGTTAAGCATGACATTTAAAATAGCAGTTTTACCTCCTTTTTCATTCTAGTTTCTTTACCAAGCTACTTACTCAGTTTATATAACATGTAAACCCTAATAACTTCTACTCCTAAACTCTACATACATGTTTTTAAAAAACCCTAAACTCTTAAACAAATCCATAAACCTTAAACGAAACCCTAAACCCTAATTTGACTTTAAACCTAAAGTTAAGCCCTAAAACTTAAAACCAAGACTTAGCCACTAATCCTAACCCTTAAACTATAATCCTAACACAAATACTAAGCCTTAATCTACCTTAAACCCTAATCCTAGTTTGAAGAAAAACCTCAAAAACCCTAAAACCCTAAAACCGAGCTAGTTTCTAAACCACGACCTATTTCTTCATTTTTGCCACTTAAAACCTCAACCATTAATCAAATTAAGTTATAAATACTTAATATACAAAATTAAATATCATTATCCATCCTTATTAATCCAATTTACACAAAATTTAAATCAAAAACCCTAACCCGAGCTAGTTTGAACCCGATACTCATTTTCCCTCCAATTTGACCCATTTTAAACCCAACCAAGCAACCAAGCACCTCTATGACTAAGATACTTCAGCCCTAAGCATCTTAAAAGCACCTTAATCACCACCCTTAAGCTCCAAGGCTTCTAGAAAACCCCTTGCCCCATGTGGTTTAGCTGTGGCCTCCATAGCACCATTCCACACCTTCATGGCTAGTTCTAGCTATCAATACTCATCCTATAGCCTCAACACATTACCTACTAGCTGATACACATGTACCAAGCCTTTGTCACCAAGTTTTCTTGGCCCCTAAGTTCATTCGCACCTATATAAAGTGTGTAAACCCCTCATTCTCATTCATCCCTCACTTCCTCCTCTATAACCCATCATAGCAGCAATCCTTTGCTCAAAGAAGTTCTATTAAGAAAGTCTAAGAAGTATCAAGAAATTAGATTAAGCAAATAAACCAAGTAAGAAGCTGGGAGTCGTTATTCTAGGGTACAAAGCTAAAGCCCGATTTCGAACCATTTCAAGCTATAAGGTGTGTAACCCAGGGTTCTAAAATGTGTCTACTTCTGCTCCTACACTTTAAAATGTTCATATGATCCTAATAAACTGTTTTAAGTTTTTTAATCAATTCTGCTCATTTTTCCAATTTGATCCTAAAAACCGTGTGAACATCGAAACCCTAATTTGTCTATGTTTGTGTGTGTGAAATCTAAAAGTTATTAATGTGTGTGTGTGTGTTGTTGTTATAATTCGTCCTAACATGCCTAACTAATTGTTAATATAACCACTTTATCATGTCTTGAAGGAATTTAAATTAAAAACCTACGCGTTTATGCATTAGAAAATTCTTATTCGACCTTTGTTGATTTTCTAGCTTAACGAAATCGTTAATCTGACTTTCGTTACGTTAAAACTCTTCATATTTTAGCTTTTATTAATAAGATATTAAACTTATTAATATCATTTAAAACGTAAAATAAGCTTGCTGGCATTTTTTGAATTTTTTGCAAAAGTATTCCATGCAAGGGGTATATATCGTAACTTTCTGAAATTAAAAAATAGAAGGACTGAATATGTCATTTTATCAAAGTATAACTATAGGGGTCTATTATGTCACTTTCCAAAGTGCAAGGTTTACTTTGTACATCTTTTAAACTTGAAGGACCAAACTCGTAAAAGTGCAAACCCCAAGGGTATATTTTGCCATTTTTCATTCTCAAGGGTCTAAAATGTAACATTTTGAAAAAGTATAAAAATATATTCAAAACATTACAAGACATAACTTTAATTAACGCTTCTCGTGCTTATCATTTCCAGATATTGATCAAAACGCTTAAAACCGATTATATCGTATCACAATACTAGGGAGCTTCATATTAAGGAGTTTCATCTTGGTATTACGTTCTGACTGAGTTGTTGGGTTTACAATTTAAAGGGCCCTAGCTCCTCAAATGTTTACTAAATGACTTCTGAATTATTATGGCCCGAACGGTGATACAATAATTCTAAACTTTTCAATCAAACTCATAACAATATTAGACTCTTTGAACCAAAGTTCTAGAGTACAATCTACCTAAGACTTGACATATTTACTCAGGTTACGTGACGTGGCAGTTTACTATCATTTTGCTATATCAACATTTCCTGTTAAGATTGTGATAAAGTCGTCAGCTTTCATTTTGGAATATTTATTACAACTACATATTCATGTGAAGTTCATAACTTCGCCTTTACTTATTTACATGTTTTATAAACCCGCGAGGGGGATACATGCTTGTTACAAACTCTTTTACATACTCGTTTATCTTATAAAAATGTGATTACTTTTCAAAGACTTAGTGAGATTTCATAGCCTCGCTTTTAAAGTCTTTATATTTTTAATACCGCGTGGGGGTGTACATGCTTGTTACAAATACTATTTTACATACAGTTTATCTTATAAACAATGTGATTACTTTTCAAGACTTAGTGAGTTCATTGCCTCACTTTTTAATCTCTTTAATGTTATAAACCGTGAGGGGGATAACAGCTATAAATTACGATAATAGTATTTTCCAAACTATTGCTATCTGTTATTCCATTACAATTAATGGTTAAGGTAATATATACCAAAAGTCCATCATTTCATGGACCATTAATACTTACGAGTGAACGCGTATATTTGTGGATAGACTCTTGAGGGATTAACAAATCCTGTTTGTGTTAGCCGGATAGGTAACCAAACACACTATATTTGAATTTCATAGGTATATGGCAATTACCTACACCGAGGGCCATTATCTCTCTCTATATATATATATATATATATATATCACATCAATTTGGGTATATATATACACCAGTCAATTTGTGTGCCATGAGCTTAGACAATAACGCAATTATACCATAACATTATACATGCAATACCATTTTCCCATTATAATTGTATTCGTTGTAATTTTTACCAATAACGGGTGTATAACAATGTTACCTAATACCACACTATAACGCATTACTATGACACTGCTTCTATAACAATTACTTATGATGACTTGTATTCGACTATTACATTTCAAACCTATGAATTTCACTCAACCTTTGTGTTGACTTTTTAGCATGTTTATCTCAGGTAATTGAACAACTTATGGCACGGAGTGGCATGGACTTGAAGATGGCTAAAACTTGTTATCATTCACATTGTATGTAACTAGATTTTGGGACCTGCCTTTGTAAAACTCTGATTTTAAATGAATGATAACGTATCTTTTGAACAAACGTCTCTTTTGAGTCGTTTTCTATGATTATGATTGTTGTATCCATGAAGTAATACCCCAGATTAGCTTCCGCTGCTATATGTAAAAATGGGGGTGTTACACCAAATCTCTTAAAGAAAATGCATATAGTGGCCGAAGATGACGTCACAATTATAAGTGACGGCATCAGAACTTATAAAGGACGACGTCAGGATCCAACGATTACAAGTAGCCGTAGGATGTAGGGGTGGCCGGTTTCTGTTGCTAGGTTGGCGGGCAGAAAACCTACCCAGAAACCATGACCCAATTAAATAATCAGGTCAACTATGTCAACCCTAACTTATTTACACATAACCCGAACCCAACCCATTTAACCCGTATATATACTTGGGTTGGCGGATTAAATAGGTTACAAGGGTTGAATAGATTAAATGGGTTTTGGGTTGACCTATTTAACCCGTTTTATATAGAAAAGTTGCCACATTACACGGGTTAAACATGTTAAAGAGGTCTCGAGGGTCGACCATTTAACACAATATATTAAAATATAAATAATATTAAATTTTAGAAAAAAAGCTTAAACGGGTTCGGCGGTCGAACCTGCTTAATTTTTTCCTACCCATACCAAACCTGTTTATTTTCGTGTCGGATGGGTCGACCCAAACCCGACCTGATAATTATTAGACTCAAACCCGAACCCTGTTATTTTGTGTCAGTTTAAGGTAGGGTTCGAAATTGCCACATACATAGAAGATTCGACGGGCTACGGCGTCATGATTATATCACTTCGCTGTAGCATCATTTTCCTATATATACAAACTCGTTTTAGGGTTTTAAGTGTGTAACTTTTGGGAACCGAACCCTATTATTAAAAGTCGATTATGGCAGCTGTTTAGGTCATTTAGAGTGTCAAAACATATTGTATCAGCCTTTAATCACTTGTTTTTATCAAGTTAAGTATTTTGCTATTTTTTTCTTTTAATATGTCTTTGTGTTGTTTTGATTGATTCTTGTGCTTTGTTTCCTTTTAACTGTTAGGCTTGATCATTAGTATTTACATATGATGCATCGTAACTTAGTTTGTAGATCCTTTTAATAATGCTTCTTGTGATGAATGTCGCGTTAGGCTCTAGAAAACTGTCTATAAAAATATTCATTAAGGCAAGACGTATAGGTGTAAGCGAGTGTGTTGACAAGGATACATTGGTAACCTGTCTTCATATACCTTACCCTAATTTGGTTGATCCCTCTTAAGTGTCTTTAATGCATCTAAGTATTTTAAGGGGCCTTGTAATAGTCTTCATACCACTTATGTGTTGGTTGCCTCAACGGAATATTAATAGACGGCGTTTCGCGTAATTCGGTTATGAATAAGGAATACTAACTAAGATCATCAACGAGTAAGACAAAGGCAATAAGTTAGATAACGCAAAAATAATAAGTAGTGACATGATTAAGTAAATACGGTTCGTTTACATTAGTTTATCACCAAAGTGGTTTAGATTTATTATTTGTAAACCTATATAACCTCTGCAACACCAGAATTTTATTCGTTTTTTTATAAAAATATAAAATACAAAAATAATCTTCTTTCAACCCTTAGACCTCTATTATATTCTGTTCGAGCCTTCCAACCTATTCCCTTAGAGAACCATAACAACCCCCGAGTCTTGCCTATACTACACTACAACGGTTAAGTACACTGCCTAGGGAGTTGTAAAACTCTTTGTGAGTCGCAATGACCCGCATTAAGTTTTTGGCGCCGCTGCCGATGAAATAGTTAGGTTTTAAATTTTATCTAGCTTAAGTCTACTTGCTTGATTCCTATCAAGTGAAATTTTAATTTCTGTCAATTAGCTTTCTTTAGTCTATCTTTTCTTTGTGTTATTTGTTTCGTAAATCTTTTCGTTGACCTTCATGGGAGACGAAAATCCTATCCTTACTTTTGGAGATAACTCTAGACATAGCCACGAAGGCTATCGAAGCACCATTGAGCTCCATGATGGGAACAATGTGGTGCCTCTCTGATCCGACAACATCCGGTTGGTGCAAAATGAATGCTCATTCCACGAACTTTGGTTTGAGGATCCAAACCAACATCTTAAGGATTTTTTAAAACTAGTAGACTCACTTGACCTTGATGTTGCAGATAGGGGAAGGACGCGTTTGCGTTTATTTTAATTTCCCCTTCGCGTTCAAGCTAGCAATTGACTTGAACGTCTTCCCGTAGGATCCATCTCTACCTGGGAGGATCTTACTACTCGTTTCCTTGCTCAATTCTTTTCATCGAGAAGGATTGCAAAACTCCAAAATGACATCTTGATGTTCCAACAACATCAGGGTGAATCTCTCTCTAAAGCATGGACTCGTTTTAAAGACATACTCCAAAAAGTCTCTCATCATGGCATCGATCTTTGGCTTTAAGTCTAAATCTTTTATGACCATGTCAATCTCGCCACAAGGCAAACCATCGATCAAGCAGATAGGGGTAAGCTATGTGACAAAAACACCAAAGAATCTTGGGCACTACTAAAGGACCTAGCCCTATATGACAACGAAATTTGGAATAACCCAAGGGACTTCGCTAAACCGGTTAAGGCAATCTTTGCCTCAAGATGTCCCAAGTACATTTGACCGTCGTCTCATTAAGATTAAAAATCAAGTCCAACGCTTGATGGAAGCTCACCTTGTTCCTAATCATCCGTTTAAGTGAACAAAATTACTTTTTTATGCGAGATTTGTAGTGGTCCCCACAACACTTAATATTGCGTGGAAAATCCCGAGCAAGCTTTTGTTAAATATTCATCCTCGCGTACAAATGAATCGGGAGGCAAGTGGTACACTTTCAAACCTGAGCAAAACAATCTTGGTGACACCTATAATCCGTCATGGAAAAGTCACCCAAACCTTAAGTGGAGGCAACCTCAAAAATCTCAAAACAATTTTTCAAACCCACCTAATCATTTTCAGCCCACGGGTTGATCCCGAACTGCTCCTTCAACAACAATCCTCAAAGTTTTAATAATCAATCAATTCTCAAAGGATTAGTGTCCAGGTTTATGGTATCTCAAGATGCTAGATTATCTAAGTTTGAAGCCGATTTCAAACAACAACAAGGCGAGATGACCAATAAAATTGACACGGTCTTAAAGGCCATCAATGATCGAATGACGGGAACACTCACAAGTGACACGGTTAAGAGCCCGAAAATAAATGTTAACTCCACCTCTCCAGTTTTGTCTGCTCGTTCTTACCTAACGGAAGACCCCCAATGCTCATCTCATTCCCTCAATTCGATCAATGCCATTAAAATATGTTCCAGTCAAGCAAGCAATCTTCAAAAAGACCAACTGCAAACGGTCAACAAAATTGGAACATCAAAACCAAAAGAACCCGCAAAAGCTTTAGAAGATGAATTTAAGGATTTGCATCTTAACTTACCGGTTCTTGAAGTTCTAGCTCACGCTCCAATGTATAATGCAATGCTAGATAAATATGTGGAGAGTCTAAAGTTAGGAAAAAATAGGTCAGCATTTCTACAAGCAAGAATTCCTGTGGGAAATGAAGGATCCCAGATTATTCACCTTACCTTATAACCTAGGGGACTCCAAGCCTTTTGATACCTTAGCCGATTTAGGGTCTTGTGTGAATTTAATCCCATTATATCTCTTCAAAAAGCTTAAGATTAGATTATTAGAAGAGACCGATCACATTTTCGGGTTGGCAGATGGAACTAAGTCTTATCTCATAGGAATTATTAAAAATGTAGAAGTCCACATAGGAAGGTTAAGTTTTTTTTGATGACTTTTATGTCATAGACATGGATAAAGACCCCACCACCCCATGACTTGTAGAAATAGGATTCATAGCAACTGTTAATGTTGTAATAGAATATAGAAAAGCCAAAATAATAGTAGAAGAAGTAGTTACTAGGTCAATATTTGAAGTTAAGGAAATCGACCTAGGAGAAGAAGAGGTACCTTATTAGACTACGCTAGGAAAACGAGATTCTTATACACCACGACCTAGTACGGATGGAGTAGGTGCCCTACACCCTTACTATGCTAAGAAGATTTCATTGATTTACCCATTTGCTCGGGCGAATAGGAATTCCTAGAAGATGTCGAGTTACCCATTTAAGGATGTCCTAGTATTTAGAAGGATGGTATAATTCTTAGGATTTATACCATTAAATCCTAAAGGAAATATATAAGAGTTGGAAGATTTGATAGAGAATAGGATAGATTGGAACAAGCCATCAAAAAGAGGAGATGGGGCGTGGCAAGCTAAGATTAGATTGATCGATCAGGATGAAGAGGTATTCACTAAAACCTTCCAATCTATTCCCACCACTAGAAAGTTATCGACGAAAGAGAATCAGTGAGATAATTCCAATTTCATATCATTTTTCATGACTCTTAGGAGGATGCTTCCGAGTCTAGCTACAAGGGACTCGTTTAATAAAAAAAAGTTTTTTGAGGCAACACAATCTTTTACTTTCCTGCATTTTAGGAGTTTCGTGTGGTTTTAATTCTTTATCATTTGTTTTTATATGTTTGAATTATGTGATCATGCTTTGTTTTGTCTTTAACTTCGTCTTAATTACAATCAAAGGTATTTTGCATCGAATAAGTGTATGTGTTGTTTGATTTATCTTGTTCTTTGCTCCTTTTAAATCTAGGGCTAGATCCAATTAGTGATTTACTTATAACTTGCCAATAAACTGAGTTTGTAGATCCTTTGATATAGCATCTTATGCTGGGATGTGGTGTTAGGCTCTAGAAAACTGGCTATAAAATATTACATTAGCATACACGTCTAGGGAAACGCGAGTGTGTAGAAAGGATACCATCGGTAACAGTCTTCATACTACCTTACCCCTAATATGGTTGATCCCTCTTATGTGTTTTAATGCATGCAATGTACTCTTATGATCCTTGTAATAGTCTTCATCCTACCTTACTTGTGCGTTGCCTTAATGAAATATTACATAGATGGCGTTTTTGTGTAATTCGTTCATGACTAAGGAAATACTTACATAGATCATCACGAGTGTGACAAAGTAATAGAATTAGAAGAAGCAAAGTAAGGAGTAGTGCATGATTAAGTAAATACGTTCGTTTACCATATAGTTTTCACCAAACTAGTTTAGATTTATTATTAGTTTAGTTAGTTAAAACCAAAACCAACCTCTCAAACCAGAATTTTACTTGCTTTTTATAAAAATATAAAATACAAAAATAATCTTCTCTCAACCCGTAGACCTCTGTTATATTATGTTCGAGCCTTCCAAACCCATTCGCCTAGAGAACGATAACAACCCCCAAGTCTTGCCTATACTACACTACAACGGTTAGGTACACTGTATAGGGAGTTGTAAAACTCTTTGTGAGTCACAATGACCCGCATTAATAAGGCTCTCATTAAACACCACATCCCTGCTTATGATTATCTTTGGTTTGAAATCATCTAACCTCCATAGTCTATATCCCTTCACACCATCAGGATACCCCAGGAATATGCATTAATTTTCATCAATGTAAATATCCATCTATTAAGTTAGATGCAATATACTATCTATCTATTATATATGAACCACCTTTTTCAGGGAAATTTTTTGCTTTATTACATTACTTGCATTGCCAATATCTCAATATGCAATGTAACTTGCATAACTAAAGTTAACGAGCTCACGCAACCTACCTATGGCAATCCTATCTTCATATATGTCAAGCAAACATCATAACATGTCAATTCAATATCATAATATCATTTTTATAAAGTACATTACTCATATAATGTACCATTTGCAACATTATATCAAAACAGGCTTTAAACCATTATCGTATACCTTTAAACCCTAATTCCATGAAAGATTAACATCTAAAGTGAATGCACAAGCTACTAAAGCATATGTACAAGTAACATAACATCTCATTTAAAATATAAACTCCCTCCAAGTCAAGGTATAAGTCTTTAAAAGCTCAATATACAAGTCATTAAGCATGATCTCTAAAATAGCCGTTTTACCTCCGTTTTCATTCTAATTTCTTCACCACCACTTGTGTACAAGATAATACAATCAATATACAATGTGTAGACCCTAGTTATTCTATTAATAAGCTCTCATACATATTTTTACACTTAAAACCCTAATTCAAAACCCAGAAACACTAAACCGAGCTAGTTTCTAAACCATGACCCGTTTCTTCGTTTTTATCTATTGTAAACCCAAATCAACACTCAAATAAGTTGTAATAACTTAATTTACAACATTCTCAATCATATTCCATTATAATTTTATCAATTTACTTCAGCTATATGCAAATCAAATCCAAGAAACCCTAATTTGAACTTTTGACCCGTTTACTCATTTTCGCCCATTTTAAACCTGAACCACCTATCAATTTTTGTTATTAACCCTTAATACAATTCTTGTGAACATATATCTATCACTACTAATCAAATGTACTTGAAATCCAAGCTTGAAAACCCTAAATGAGCCCTAATGAACCCGTAACCTAGTTTCTTTCATTTTGACCCATTTTAACTAATCTTTTTGCAAACAAGCACCTCTATGACAAGCACCACACTATCCTAAGATTCTTACAAGCACCTCTACTAAATATCTATCCATTTCTTGGTATAAAAATGAGCCACATGGTCTCTTTTCTTCTTCCTTTAGCCGCAGCATCACAAGGAGTAAACAACACACCATAGCTACTTTTTAGCTCATTAAACTCATCATGTAGCCTCTCCTCATCATCCTATAGACCTCCTACATGTCCTCACCTGGTCATAAAGCATACATTAGCCTCCAAGTCCCATTCGTGTATAAATAGAGGCATAAACACTTCATTTGAACTAATCCCCCACTTCCTCCTCTATAACCCTTAATAGCAGCAATAATTTACTCTAAGAAGATCCTAATAGGTCTTAAGAAGTCTCAAGATCAGAAAGGAAGCAAAAGAAACCAAGAAACGAAGCCCCGGGGTCGTTATTCTAGGCGTACGAAGCTAAAAGTGATTTTGACCCATTTTCAAGCTATAAGCTTAAATCCAGGTTCTATGATCTTCATATCTTCTCCTACACTCTTATAATGTTCATATGATCCTAAATATACTCTTGTTAAAGTTTTATAACTCAATTCATATGCATTTTCTATTTTGATCCAAAACCGTACACTCGAAACCCTAATTTTATGTTTTTCTTAAAACTAGATGTTATAATGGGTAAATATTGTTATAATATATCCTAACATGCTTAACTAATGTTAATATAACAACTTTATCAAGTCTTGAAGGAATTTGAACTTAAAATCCGCGCATTATTGTTTTAAAACCCTAATATGACCCGTTTTGCTTCCTAGCTTAACGAATCGTTATTTTAAACTTTCGTTATGTTAAATCTTCATATTTTAGCTAATATTAATAAGCTATAACCTGCAAATATCTTTTGGAATATTAAAATAAGCTTGCATGGTAATTCGGACTTGTTTTGCAAAAGTATTCCATGCAAGGGGTATATATCGTAACTTTCTGAAATTAATAACTAGAAGGGCTGAATATGTCATTTTATATAAGTTATAACTATAGGGGTCTATTATGTCACTTTACAAAGTATAAGGTTTACTTTGTATATCTTATAAACTTGAAGGACTAAACTCGTAAAAGTGCAAACCCCAAGGGTATATTTTGCCATTTTTCATTCTTAAAGATCTAAAATGTAACATTTTGAAAAAGTATAAAATATGTTCAAAATATTACAAGATATAACTTTAATTAACGCTTGTCATGCTTATCATTTCTAAATATTGATCAAAATGCTTAAAACCGATTATATCGTACCATAATACTAGGGAGCTTCATATTAAAGGGTTTTATCTTGGTATTACGTTCTGACTGAGTTGTTGGGTTTACGATTTAAAGTGCCCTAGGTCCTCAAACGTTTACTAAATGACCTCTGAATTATGATGGCCCAGACGGTGATACAATAATTCCAAACTCTCCAATCAAACTTATAACAATATTAAACTCTTTGAATCAAAGTTCTAGAGTACAATCTTCCTAAGACTCGACATATTATCCCAGGTTACGTGACGAAGCTGCTTCCTTTCAAGTTGATATACTTTCCGCTCGTGTAGATAACGTAGTACTACCATACAGAAGCCTTTCCTTTGATATACATTTGTCGTTAATCAGATTTCCCTGTTATGGTGAGTTCATAGCCTGGCATTTCAATCTCATAAATGTTTTATAAACCCGCGAGGGGGATACATGCTATAAACCATGAATACAAGTGTTTTCTAAATGTATGCTATCCAGATATGTATGCTATCCAGATATATTATTGCCTAAGTAGCTTCCAGTGCCATTATTTCCATATCATGAACCATTAATTACTTGCATTGCGAGTGAACGCAAATATTGTGAATAGATCTATTGGGGGTGACGGCTCCCGTTTATATACCCATGCTTGGGGTATCTAAACGCATTATATTTTTCCTAATAGGTAACCTTGGCAAGTTACCTTTTCCACAGGGACATCTGTCCCTAACCAATATCACTACGGTGATCTTCCCTGTTAAAGTATTGGTGTCATGAGCTTAGATGCAATAATAATGTTCCCCGTGATAATTGTCCCTGCAATGCCAATATTTCCATTATAACTTGTATTCAACTATTACATTTCAAACCTATTAATTTCACTCAACATTTGTGTTGGCCTTTTTTATGCATGTTTATCCTAGGTAATTGAGCAACTTATGGCATGGGCTCGGAGCGGCACTGGATTTGAATATGGCTAAATTGTTATCATTCAAACTAATTACAATTTCTTTAGATTCTGGAACTTGTTGCCTATTAATGGCATTTTGTAAAACTCTAATTTTAAATGAATGATAACGTATCTTTTAAAAACGTCTCTTTTGAGTCGTTTTCTATGATTGTGCCTGTGATTCATGAAGTAATACCACAGATTAGCTTCCGCTGCTATATTATCAAAATGGGGGTGTTACACACATGATCTACTATATCATGACCAACAAACCCAACAACCTCACATACTTCATAGCTAAAAGAATTGCAAATGTGAAAAACCAACCCAATACACCAATGCTTTATGGCATGTTGTTAACTCGTCTTTATGACCATATCACATTACTACATCCACATCTCTAAAAATCCAAATACCTATCCTTTCCCCACACCATGACACTTATGAGGCACTTTGATGAGTATTACAACAATGCTTCGAGATCAACAAACGAAGATGGCAATGGCGCTTAAATTTAGATGGGTACAAATGCCACTTAGGAAGAACTTTTAGAATTATTTATTTAAAGTATACTATTGATATTATTCTTTTGGCACATTTTATTTTGCAAACTTATTAAGTTGTTGGTTGCTACTTGACATACATGCTAGCTTAATTTCACTAGCATTTTATGTAGGAACCAAACTATATCATTTTAACTTCTATACTACACGAATCAAATAAGAAAGAAAGTAGGAGGAAGAACTTAGAGAGAGAAAGCTAGTGAAAGAAAAGATGGGAGGATTATTCAAGTAATGTGTGTTAGAAAAAAATGAATAACCAACCCCTTCTCTTGTGTAGAGAGGGGTATAAATACTTACCATGGCACATTTGAGACGCCAAGGTTAAGTCCATGAGCTGGGCTCAGGTTTTGGTTGGGCTTAAGCCCGTAATGCTTACAATATTAGATTAATAAACGAGCCTGATACCCATTTTAGCCTATTACAACATATTTAAAATAATGACTGTAACTTCCTAATCGAATGATCGAGACTTCTTTGTTGAATGACCAAGACTTTAATTGTTGACTCATAATTTAAGACTAACAATCTCCTCTAAAGTAAGGTCATTGAACTCTTTGATCTTTAAGCTCTTTAAGATTACCTTATCTTTACGCTCTTGTAGTCTTAGTCTTGGTCTTGGTTGTTATCTTTGTTGTAGGCATGTTCCTTCATGTTGTGTGATCTTTGATCTTGAGCCTTTGTCATTGTCTTTTGACTTTGTCTTTAGTTTCGAGATCTTTAAATCTTTCTCCTTGAGATCTTTGCCATCTTGCGATCTTGTGTCTTGACCGACATGCTCATACTTTGCATCATCTTGAAAGCTTGCTAACAATCTCCCTTGAAAATCTTGATATCTTTAAGGAAGATCTTGAATATTAGAGTTACAAAAGTCTTTGTTTGATCTTTAGCTTTCTTGATTTTTGAATCTCTATGCTTGTAGTATGTCTTTGTAGCTTGAGCATAAGCATGTGGTGATGAATATGACGCTGGAATGAGGTTGTTACTCCATCGTCTTAACCTGCATTTGATTGTTAGTGATATACAAAAGATATGAACAAATCATGTCTTTATCATTTATCAGTTTCGGTAACGTTAACCTTTGGTTCTGTAAGGACCATTTTATAGTATAAATACTGTACTTGTGATTAGGTAGATTCATTATAAGAACCTCCTTGACAGGTTTTCCAGCTTAAAGTGTTAGATCCTCTAACGCAAATACATTATATTCACCATACTTGTTAGTATCTATTTACATGACACCTCAAAGCAGGCTACTTCACTAATAGTATTGCTGCTATTAGAACGAAAAGAGTAGATCAGTTAGTTACTATCTTACTAACTGAGTCATCAATTCATTTACCAGACCAAAGTCGACACAAGCTTGATATTCATATAGAATCTCGCAAGTCACCTACCGCAGTGCTATTTAATGTTGACACTAGAAGGATTTCCATTTGTCACTTTGAAATACTAAAGAGTATCACTATGAATGTTATGGCAAAATGACATGGATAATGCGTAGACTCTTTGTTATCACTTGTGTTCTAGATGTTAAACAACAAGTGTTTATCATGAAATGTGTCCTAATGAGATTTATAGATTGATCTATTTGCTCTAGAATCGATTATTCATTTTGGTTTTAGTGATTGAAGGCCAGAGTAGACTGCCACCTTTTCAATATCAACTAACTCGGAGTGAGAAAGTCAATAGAAGTCGTGTGTATCTCCGTGATAAATGAGATAAGAATCTTTTGAGAAAAACTTGAATGGCTGGGAAGGGTTGTGCAGTGCATCACTGGGTCCATGATGTCTTTCTTCAATACCAGAATTCATCTTTATAAAGACTAATAGCATATGTATTGACCCGATTTCTGCCTAAAGTTGTATGAAGGGGTTCTTTCTTTACACCCTTTATCCTTAAATTTCTTTTTCATTCTTTAACCCCTTCAATGTTTACCAAGACATCATTACCAACACCTTAGTGTAATTGTTCCAGTGTTAGCTAATGCCTTAGTCTACATTATTCCCTTTTCTCATTCTTCTCCAAATCATACCTAAGGACTGCTATTTTGACCTATGGATTGTCCTTGGGTAGATCTCTCTGGTTCTGGTTGGATCAGAGGACTAATACCTAACCTAACCACCTTAAGACTTCAGAATCAGCGTGAATTAGTTGGTTGTTGGGTATTTGATCGTAACCATAAAACCTTGTTTGAAAATCAATCAAAATGTTTGATAGAATATCAAAAACGTTTAACACTTTGAAAGTTTCATGTTATGAAAAATTCCCCCGTCACACGTGCATCGATATTCGAAAGTGTTTCGCACATGTGGGTAAGAGTGAAAAGCACTTTGAGTCTTTTAGATCACCCATTATTTTTCTAGATCACATTTTAATCAAATTTCTCCCCATATGGAAATAGTAAATCTCTTAGTATTTTTATACCAATTGATTCAAATTTGAGAAATGAAAAAGTTTCATGGGGAGAAAAATGATACCAATTATACAGTGCATGAAATAATGGAACATTTTTCTCTTGTTCCCCCTCAATTTCACACCTATGACATCAATTGAGAGAATAAGGTTATGGCTTTGTAGATTCCATGTGAAATCAAGGTTAAGCCATTGAAATGTTTTAGACACACTAAAATAAACATGTAGAGAATGTGTCTAAAAGCATTAAAAACTTGGTTTTAAAAAATCTCCCCCTCAAAAATTGATTCACTTATAAAAAATGATTCGACTTTTTAAAGTATCGCGAGGAGGGAGTGTTGAACACACAGTTTTAAAATATTTTGAAAAACCGTTTGAGAAATTCTTGAAAATTTGTGTTCAACGTTTTTGAAAACTAATGTTACTTGAGCTCTAAAGACTTTGAATGTCTTTGAATTGACATTTTATGTCAACTCAAGTTTGAGAAATTGTTATCTTCTCATTGTGAGGATAAATGTACATAAGTGCACACTTTCCTTTATTTGAAGAACGAGTTCTAAGCTGATATTACTTAGAAGTTGCGTGTCCCGAGCAAGAAGTTTTTTGAAAAAATGCTCAGGGCGAAGAAGATTTCTCTTCTTTTTAAGATAAAGTGCACTGAAGCGTACACTTTTCTTTTCTTTATAACCGAGTTGTGCACTGATATGTACACAAGTCATTGACTTGAGCTCAAAAACTTTGAATGTTTTAAAAATAGCTCAAGACCGAAAAGATTTCTCTTTTCATTGTTAGGATAAGTTGTCTTTAAAGATAAACTTTCCTTTATTTGAAGTCCGGGTTATGTACTGATTTGCACATAAGCCATTTAGAAAATTAGAAATGACATGTTTTGAAACTTTTGAACACTTGCTTAAACTTTATTTACATACCCGTGTCAATATTAATCGACATTTCTAGGTAAGTAAATATTATCGATTCCAAGAGATATGTCGAGAAGATTATTTTTGGTAACTTGTTCAGTTTTTAATTTTGTATTTGGTTTTTGGAAATTTTCTATTTTTGTATTTTCTTTTTGAAGATTTTCTATTTTTGTATTTTGTTTTTCTGAAGATTTTATGAAATAATCAAAAATTGAAGTTTGAACAAGTGTAGAAGATGGTATAATATTTACATTCGTTGAACCCTTTGAAGAAATGGGTTCAGAAGCCATTGAAGTACATGCACTAAAAGAAGAAGAGTTTGCACAAATAACAGTGTCAGGAGTACATGTTTCCTTTCCTAATGGTAATGCACTATCATTCGTGTTGTTGTTGCAAATTTCAATATTCTTCCTAGTTGGAATCCACCTAAGAATAACATAAGTAAAGATTCTATCCGTTGGTTTCCATGTAAGACCAGATTTAGGAGGCGTTGTTTTTACATATACAGTGGAAGTCTTATTTATAGAAAACCTTTGTCCTATAGGGATCTATCTGCCATGATTCTTAGAATCATTTTTCTTTTCTACGGGCATGTATCTTTTTTGTCTTATGGGATTATGCATCTTTTTTTATGCAGAGGCATGAGAATTCACCTCAGAGAGGTTTTCAAAATGCATGCTTCGTGATTTATAGTGTAAATACACTTTTTGCATGTAGGACATGCCAAGTCTTTTGACTTCAAGAAAGGATTTTGATTCCTATGTTTTTCTGCTATGTGAACAGATCTATTCGGTACATGACTACTCATGGATGGTGGCCAATTCCTAGGTTGTTGATATGAGTTCCTAGGTTTTAGATTGCTACCATTAGCAATGTTTTGTAATCTAGCAGAGTTTTGCACACTAGGTTTGGTATTCAAAGCTTTGTCTGTGCCTTTTTCTTAGCTTCCTCTAGGTAGTAGTTAAGAACCATGTCATTTGAACCTACAGATTCCTTTGGTGGCAATTTTGACACATGATTTGAACTATACCTAGATAGGCCTGGTGCATTCACATGATGAGGTTTTGCCAGCGTAGATTGTCTTACTGGATGCCAAGAATGTAGAGTGACTGGTTTTGTAAAAGCATTTTTCATAGTAACTTAGGAGGCAAACCTTGTTTTTGAAAATTGAGATCGTTCAGATTTATACGCAGTAGGTTGTCTTACAACTGGTTGATTTTTAATTGTTTGTAAAGCCAATTTTCCTAAGATTGATGGTTTTCCAAAATTAGTATCCACACCTTTACCTTTCATCTTGTTCTAACTTTCACGCAATTCAGCGTTTACAATCGTCTTATCTTGTAACTGAGATTTCAAATAATTGATTTCAAGCGTTTTTCGGTTGAGTTCAACAATCAGGAAGTCATTTTGTTCTTTCAAAGCTTATTATGTATTCCCTGATATCAAATGTTGCTTTACCCAAGAGTTTTCACAAGCGTTCTTTTCCTTATCATTTTGCAAAGCAATTTTAAGATTAATGCAATGTTTCTCTAGTCGTGCAAAACTTTTGTCATGTTTTTGTTTATGACTCTTGGAAAGCTTAATTTCAAGATTTTCACATTCTTGATATTTCTCTAAATACAAACATTGCAATTCTGTTTGTTCATCAATATTATCAAAAGAACAAAGAATAGCACACATGATGTCTTTTAAAACACATTTTTGCATGAGAAGATCATATTTATTTGAAATTCTTCCTTTTCAGACTGAAGTTCATCAACCTCCTTTTCAAGAGATCAAACGTACTTTAAATCTTCAAACATTTCTTCTTTAATCTCCTTTTCAAATTGTGAAGCATTTTAACTGTCTTTTGAGCAAGAGGAATAAAAATTTATTTGATAAAAACAGTTATCTCATGAGTAATCGGGGTTTCCTAACTGTTTTCTTGACGATTTTTCCAATTAAGTTCAGCTGTTGCTCTGATGTTTTCGATGTTACTTTGAACCACTTTAGATGCTTGTTTACTCTTGACACTAGAAGCATTAGGAGACAAGTATTCAATGTGTTTCACCAAGTTAGGAGTTTGTTTAACAAAATGTTTTTTCCCTATCTTTTTCCTTATTTCATTGGCTAAAAACAACTGCTCATGAGACTTTTCAGTTTAAGGTGTAAAGAGTTCATAAATACTATTTTGCTTAGTATAATCATATGATTAAACCTTATCTTTACATAACTTTGATCTACTCTCTTCCGCAAGATGAATTGTTTCATCAGATTCGGGAGCAAATAAATTCGAAGATCATTCTTATCATATTTGACATTGTAAAGACATGGTTTCTCCAATTGAGATTTCTTGAGGTACTTAGGATTTGAAAAACTTATTGAGCCTTGACCACTATAATACGGTTTAGGAGTCAGCATATGAATGGTTTGAACAGATTGACCGATTTTATAAATAATGTTGTTTAAAAACTTTACTTGGTTTTCCAAAGCAATCGAGTTGTCAATGTCTTTATCTTGACTTATTTTGAAATCCTTTTTCAATTGTTCTTTTTCATCAACAAGTAATTTCAGAGACATTTCTTGTAAAGACATCTTGTTTACTAGCTTCGTGTTTTTCTCTTTAACCTTAAAAGTTTCGTATCCTTGAAGTTTTGCAGATTCATTAAAATCATGTTTTTGTTTTTCTAGTAAACCAAGAGCTTTTTTGTATTTACGTTCTACCTCTTCTTTTTCATGTTGACAATTTTTAAAAACTTTTTACCTCTCAAGCTCAATCTTGTATTCATGAAGATTAATTTTACTTCTATTAAGCTCATGTGTGATTTCAGTAAGCTCATGAGTGAGTGACGTGTTTGCTTTCTTTAATTGCTTTTGTGTCTTTTTGTTCTCATCAACATCTAGTTTTAAATTACAATTAAAGAAGCAAGCAACACACGTTCATCCTTAGGTTCTTTAACATTTTGGTCAGCCTTTCCTTTATTATTACACATATCCAAGCAATTAGGAATGACATTACTATCAACCATTTCCACCACATATATGTCATTAATAGATTCAGGTTACTCAGAATGCTGTCTGTCAACAACAAACACATTATAGTCAGCAATATTGGGTACCTCAACCATTGGTTGTGTGCCATAGAAAGGTTTGATATCCGTATCATTCCCAGAATTGCTTCTTTCACTGAATTCATTTCCTGACTTACTGTTGTCATTCCTAGATTTGCTACTTTCATTCCCAGATGTGCTGCTTTGATTCATGAAGATTTGATCATTCCCTGTCTTGCTGCAATCATTCTCTAAACTATTTGCATTCCCCCTATTTGATACAATCCCACTGCTGTTTGTGTTTCCTGAACTAGCATCCGCTCCTTTAACACCTTGAATCTAAATCTCTTGTGCATGAAGTGCTCTTTCAATAATACATTTCTCAATGGAGTCCATGTTTTGAATTATCAATTCTTTGAAGGAGTGAGCTTCCATTCGAGTGTATTCTTTGAAAATCTCTCTTGGGTGTCGACCATCATAATTTGTAGGCTTTAATAACTCTGAATGAAAGATTTTTTCACACTGTGTTTTGAGTATACTTAAGGCAGACTTGGAATCCTTTTCATGAAGTGTTTCTTTGATGAGTTGCTTTTCCAAGTTATTCATGTTGAGTAAAAGTATATCTATGAAAGTGCAATGTTCTTCACCAAAGAGTCGTTCAAATTCCCTTTTGAATCCGCCATCTATAGGATATCCACATAGATTTATGTTATAGAGAAGTTGAAAGTTTTTTCTGAGTACATTAAGACCGTTCATGGAACTTTCTTTCACACTCTTTGCTCGTTTTTGCATTTGTTGCATCTCTTGTTCCTCTGAATCAAAACACGAATATAAAGTATCTTTCATTTCCATTTTAACGGATGTGAATTGTGAAAATGATTTTGGATCTTAAGTAGATAAAGCGATGTTGTTGTGGTTTGTTGTCTATGGAATCATTGTTGTACTTAAAGTGCTTGAAATCTTTGTTAACGATCATTTATGTTTTTGTTAACTTTGGACTAACGGTGAAAGACTTTGCTCACAAAGGACTAACGGTGAATTTTTTTTCTCACAAAGGACTAACGGTTATGAGATGCACTTGAAAGTACTAAGTGTGTAATTAAATCTAAGTTATAAGGGTTAACAGTTGTTAATGAATAAACTAGGGACGAATGGTGAAATAAGTTTAGACTTTGAGGGTAGGAAATGAAAGTTTCACTTAGGGCTTGTTTCTTATGATTTTTCAAACTCTAAACACTTCGTGCCCTTTCTTACCTTGTCTTCTTCCCTGATTTAAACCTAAACCATGAACCAAGTGTTAAATCGCGAGTAGGCTAGTTAAACCACGAGGCACACTCAAACCTTAAACCGCCTAGTTGTTAAACCACTGCCACTTATAAACCGCTTAAGAAGACACTTAAACTGTAAGGAAAACCTTGATAAACCATGAGCTAAGTGACCTTAAATCTCCTGAAGTAAGCTGTTAAACCACCTAAATACTCGATAAACCGCCTGAATGAGGAAGGTTAAACCGTGAGCAATAAGCTTTATCCTTAAACCGCCTAGTTGTACCTGTAAACTAGGAGAGGTGAGTTTAAACCGCCTGACAAGTATGTTAAACCGTGAGTGAAGCCCTGTTAAACCGCTTAAAGCCCTTGTTATTTCGCCTGTATTTATGAACTTAAACCGCATATTAAGCAAGTTAAATCGCAAGCTAGTCCTGAACATAAACCGTCTGAATGAACTTATCCACGTAAAACATACCTTAAATCGTCTAAATGAAGGTTAAACCGCGTGTACTTGCACCTTAAATCGCCTATATTATTTTGTAGTCCTTGTTCCTTCTTTTTCTCAACCTTGTCCCTTTCCCTTGTTATTAAACCGCGAAAACAATAGAAACCACACAAAAAGCTTACAAAAACTCAAAATAAGCACTTTAAAAGGAAATAAGCTACGAAGAAGTTAACCACTATAAGCTCCAAATTATTTATAAGTGAAAGTTTTGAGCTTTATGTGTTTAAAATAAATAAAAACCTAATAAGTTGGTAAATAAGCCGAGACTAAATAAGCTTTGATAAGCTGTATAAAGAACAAATAAGCCACGAAAGAGTTGTTAATGAATGCTAGAAAAGGTTTTATGAGAAAAAGATGCAAGCTCTTTATGAATAAGCTAACAACCAAATAAGCTAAACCCTATATAAGCTATACAAGCTCAAACAACACAACCACAAATCACATATCTACCCGAGGCGAGTGATACCACATATAGGAACCACACTATATCATTTTCACTTCTATACTACACGAATCAAATAAGAAATAAAGTAGGAGGAAGAACTTAGAGAGAGAAAGCTAGTGAGAGAAAAAGATAGGAGGATTATTCAAGTAATGTGTGTTAGACAAAATGAAAAACCAACCCCCTCTTCTGTGTAGAGAGGGTTATAAATACTTACCATGGCACATATGAGATGCCAAACTTAAGTCTATGGGCCGGGCTCGGGTTTTAGTTGGGCTTAAGCTCGTAACGCTTACAATATTAGATTAATAAACGAGCCCGATACCCTTTCTAGCCTATTACAACATATATAAAATATTGACTGTGACTTCCGAAATGAATGACCGAGACTTCTTTGTTGAATGACAGAGACTTCAATTGTTGACTCAATAATTTAAGGGTAATAATTTATCACAATATAATCACATGCATGCCTTGATTATAGTCTTTAGCTAGCTAGTTTACCATTGTGAGCCTTAAACATAGGATTTGCTGCAAAATAGCCACCCAAGTCACTAATTTTCTTACAAAAAATGGCACACAACAAAATTTTAGGCAACCTGACATTTACCAGGTAGCGGCCCCCTTATATTCCAAGGGCGACGCTCTTATCCCGACACCTGGAGACAATTTTGAATAGTATGTTGTTCATGCTTTTGACCATCTTTTCCATAGATTTAGCTACCCTTGCCCAGAATTCACAAACACTCTTTGGAATTATAAACTTTAACACTTACCCATACTCTAAATACTTCACCCTTCGTACTATAATATGGTATTTATCTTCATTAATCCTTCCCATACCATCTTCCTCCTCATCCTCAGCCTACATTCCTTATATCATCCTCTCAAAACCTCTCTTCCAAATTGTCCAAGAAACCCAAAATCTTTGTAAGACCGATATGGAGAAAGAAATTAAACAATTGCCATTCACAACATAAGGATGAAGTTGAAACATGCACACCAATGCCTAAGTCAAAACCACTATCTCCATCAAATGAACCTCCAAAGGATGCAACTCCACAAGTACCCTCAAACCAAGTCTCATTACTATCTCATTCTACTATACTCATTGACCTTTACCTTAAAGTTTTTTTAGAAGCAACTCAAGATGACAACCAACCTCCACCTCCATAACCTCAATCACCAAACTTAACTTGGGGATTAATTTCTCAAGAAATTAATCATCTTCATGACTTCTTTAATCTTATAGAGATGTATCTTCAAAACCTAATCATGGCTCCCTTACCACCATTACCCCCACCACCACCCATGCACTATACTCTCACTTTAGACCAAGTGAACTTTCATGATGTCTATTGCCCTTGTTGTATTTACAACGATAATCAATTCCAATTTGTTAGCCATGTCTTTATGTAAAGTGATGGTCATTATTATTCCCGAGCCTTGTATAGGTAAAAACGTAGTTTTCGAGAATTGCTTTAAGCTAATTGGGCCTAGGTTGCAGGCTAAATCCCATTAGAATCGGCCTATAAAGGCAAACGACCCAAATAGGGTTCCATCTATCTTGTACTATAAATACCCTTCACCATACAAGGTAAAGGGGGTTTCTTCTCTTATTTCTAACAAGGAACCATTTACATTTTCTTTTTTTTCCTCTCTATCTCTATTTCGTCCTTTCTTTCTTTATATATGATTTATATGTGTTTGTGGTGATGATTTGATATCCTAACAATTGGTATCCAGAGCCAAGGAGTGTCTAGTGGCTGTTTTTAGCTTATTAAAACAACTTATTTAGAGCTTTTTTGGTTCTTGTTTCTTTGTTTTTAAAAACCGTCGTTTAAGCCTATTCTTGACTTATTGTGTGGCTTAAATGTGTTGTATTGGATGATCAAGTTGTACTTTTGTTAGTTTTATACTTATTAACAACTTATTTAGGATTCAAAACAGCTTATTTGGTCGAAAAAATCCGGGCTTATTCTTTGAAGTTTGCAAAATGTGCAACTAGGATGATTTCTACCAAATGTGTTTAAAGCTTACGAAATGTGCATTCTGCGATTTGTGTAAAATTGTAGTCTGCGATTTGTGACATACAGGTTTTGTGAGTGTTGCAATTTGTTACAAAGTAAGGAAACAAAACGCTGGCAAATTTTTCTCTCCTTTGCGAAATGTGCATTCTGCGATTTGTGACACTCTGCGATTTGTAACACTCTGCGATTTGTGACACTCTGCGATTTGTGACACTCTGCTATTTGTGACATTCTGCTGTTTGTGTACTGCGATTTGTGACATACAGGGTTATTTTCTTCTACGATTTGTGACATTTTTAGAAACAAAACTCTGTCCAATTTGATTCAAGAAGTTTACACTATAGTTAAGAATAACAAAGAACAACTAAAAGCAACTTTAAACCACTAATCACTAAAACGATCCTTGCATATTATTTCACATCACTTTTGCAATGTTGACTCAACAAGACATTTATGCTGCTGGTTCTGAAAACCGTCCACCTGTGCTTAACAAAGACAACTATGTTCCATGGTCTTCTTGTCTTCTTCATTATGTAAAGAGTAAACCAAATGGAAAGTTAATCTACAATTCCATTATGAATGGTCCATATGTCAGACGAATGATTCCTGAACCAGGTGACCAAGACTGTAAGATTCCTGTTGCTAAAACTTTTCATGAGCAGACTGATGAGGAAATTACTAAAAAAGAGGTAAAACAAATAGAGGCAGATGATCAAGCCATTCAGACTATACTCATGGGTCTTACTGAAGACATCTATGCTGCTGTTGATAGTTGTGAAACTGCTCAGGAAATCTGGTTACGTGTTCAACAGATGATGAAAGGTTCAGATATTCGAATTCAAGAGAAAAATGCTAAGTTGTTTAACGAATGGGAAAGGTTTACTTCTACTGATGGGGAATTGATTAAGTCTTACTATCATCGCTTCTCCAAGTTAATGAATGACTTCAAAAGAAACAAACATTTTCCAGAAAAGATTGCCAGCAATCTCAAGTTCCTAAACAACCTACAACCAGAATGGAGTCGACATGTTACCATTGTTCACCAAACAAAGGACTTACATACATCAGATTACATTCAGTTGTTTGATTTCTTGAAATACAATCAAAAGGAGGTAAATGAACTAAGGGCAAAACGACTTGCAAGAACACATGATCCTTTGGCACTAATGGCAAATTCCAACAATCCTTACAATTATCCAGTGTTTCACCAAGATCAACCATCGCCGGTTACCTACATGCAACAACCACCACCTAACAAAAACTACAACCCACAACCATCATTCAACCAGAACTACATGCAACAACCAATGATTAATCATGATGACATTTCTGATCCCACAATAGCAATGAACATGGAACTTGTTCTAATTTCTAAGGTATTCAAACTTAACTACTCTACACCAACTAACAACAATTAGAGAATTTCATGAAACCCTCGTAATAGACAGATTGCACTGTCGGGTATGAATTTGGGTCAAGACAGACAGATGCATATGGTTGGAGGTAATGGTGGGAATCAGTTTAGACAGTATACTGGGCAGAATGTTGGGAATCGGAATGGGTATAATGCAACATAAAATTTTGGAAATCCGGTTGTTCAGAATGCAGTTCAGAATCTGGGTGTTCAGAATGTTAGAAATTAGAATGGGCTTATTGTTGTTCGGGAATTGTTAATCCGAATGCGAATCAGAATGAGAATGGTAATGTTGTAACAACACGGGCTGAAGGGAATGGTAATGGGAGCAATGGAAATCAGATACGGTGTTACAACTACCGAGGAATGGGTCATCTTGCTAGGAATTGCACAGTTAGACCAAAGAGAAGGGATGCTGCTTATCTTCAGACTCAGTTGCTAATTTCTCAAAATGAAGAAGCAAGAATCCAACTCCAAGCTGAAGAGTTTGATTTGATGGCTGCTGCAGGGGATCTTGATGAGATTGAGAAAGTCAATGCAAACTGCATCTTGATGGCTAATTTGCAGCAAGCATCGACATCGGATACTTAGACTAACAACGCTCGTATCTATGACTCAGATGGATCAGCTGAGGTACACGAATATGAAAATTGTTATAATAATGAGATATTTAATATGTTTACTCAAAAAGAGCAGTATATTAAGCTACTCGAGCCTAATCCTGACCACACCAAGCATAAAAGAATAATAGTAATGTTATCTCTGCGGTTTCTAGTGTGGAACAAAGTGAGGGAACAATAGACCAACATCATGCAACTGTTGAGGAAAAACATGCTTATTTTGAATCATTATATACTAATTTAGACATAGAAGTTGAGAAAGTCAACAAAGTCAATCGCAAAATGAAATAAACAAATGCTGATTTGACCACTGAGCTTACTAGATATAAAAATCAAGAAAAGTGTTTTGAAATTTGATAACATCAAATATTTGATACTTTTTAGTGTCTATTTTCCCCTAAAAATACCTGCAATTGTCTTATAAATACTTGAATTCGATACTTTTACGATTATTTCGTTGTTTTAAGGTAAAATGCAAGTATGTGACAAGAAACACGGGAAAAGGACGTGAAAATGAAGAATACACGGATTCTTACGAGGCTTTACGGCATAACCCCTATGATAGTGTTACGCTGTAACATATTCAAGGCAAGACACGTCACCCATCAACATTACGGCATAACCTTACTAAAGGTTTACGCAATAACATTATTATTATGGAAGGCTAAGACATCTAAGTTAGCATTACAGCGTAACATGGACACTTGATTACGTCGTAACATCCTTTAAGCCTACAATATGGAAAGTGCACGTCAGCAGTTTACGGCGTAAACCTCTAAAAGGTTACGCCATAACATATTTGAAATCTATAAATAGAGGCCTCATTCAACCACTTTATCATCAACCATTCCACCACAGCTCTAAGAAGCGACCAAGGCTTTGATACCTCAAAGAATTCCACCAGAAGTCCAAGAGACATCACACTTAACTTACTTTTGTATTTAATCATTCATAAACCACATCTGTAAGAATTATGAGTTTTCAATCCAAGATTATCTTTATTAATTCTTGTTGTGTTGTTGCTATGAGCGGCTAAGCACTTCAAGTGCTGGCCTAGTCATGAATTTACTATCGTTATAATGTTTGTTTCCTGTTAGATTATGGTTTCGTTGGATATCCTTTGACTATCGTGTAACCCTGGGTTTTGGTAGTATTGCGGGTGGTTTAGATCATGTTAATCCTATTATTAGATTACCAATTGAACATGGGATTAACAAGGGTACTAGGGTAGGTTTGAAACCCTATCCCTAGTGTAGGAACTGACCAGGTTACCGCCTCTATCACTTAATATACTTAAAAGGCATAGGAACTCTTTCAGAGAGGGTTAATAATCTATACAGGTTATTAGACTAGTTCTTGGGATAGTTGAGATTAATCACTATGACTTGGTTACCCTACCTTCGTGACTTTTAGGGGATTCAAGGTCGCAGGAATTATCGGACAGATTAAAGATATCTATTCAGGTCTGTCTACTATAGAAACCACCAATGAAACCATGATGTAACATTGCACAGGAAAATGTAGTTATAACGGTAGTAATGAAATGGCTAGGTTAACACGCCTTTCTCCTTGATATCTTCTATTACTTTTAATTTTTGCATATTTACTTTCCTGCTATTTCATAAAGTCAACTTAAAACCATTTTCAAACATGACAATTCAAATTAAAACTAATTGAAATTTAGCTCTTGGGACGACCTCAGATTTACCATCTCTATACTACTCACGATCAGGTTCTTTGCCCGTTAGTGCGTTTGTCAGGTAAATCGAGTTTTATAAATTTAAAACTTGAATAAATATATTTTAAAAAAAATGCGCATCAAGTTTTTGGCGCTGCTGCCGGGGAGCTAAAAATTAGTAATAATTTGAATTTTTGTATATATTGTATTCTTTTGTAAATATATTCTGCCAGTTTTTCTTGTAAATTTTTAGATATGGGTGATGATGTAGATATCAGCGCGCTCACCATAGAGCATTACATGGCTTTAATACAAGATAACAATAGACCGGGCATAGTGAAACCCAAGATTGGCGATGACATCGAATTCGAGATAAATAGCAAGTTTATGAGGGAATTAAGACACAAAATTTTTGCAGGGACTAATGATGAAGATGCCCACAAACATGTGCGGAGGGTATTAGAGATCATAGATCTCTTGCACTTCCCTAGCATCACTCACGATGCCGTTATGCTTAGAGTATTTCCTATTACCCTCAAGGGACGGGCCTTGAGGTGGAAAAAAGGGCTTCCAGCAGGGGTGATCAATACTTGGGATCTTCTTGAGAAAGAGTTCATCTGACAATATTGTTCACCTTTTAAAACTTCCAAGAAGTTAAAAGAGATCCGCAATTTCAAACAAGAGATGTGCGAGACACTGTATCAAGCTTAGGAAAGGTACAATGATCTGCTGTTTAAATGTCCGTAACACGATCTAAACAATCATCAGAAGGTTCAGATCTTTTACACTGGATTAGACATCTCTACTCGCAAAATGCTTGAATTTAGAGGGTTCATTCCCCTAATGACACCAGCTCAAGCCATTAAATCAATACAAGTCATGGCAGACCATTCACATAATTGGTATGATGAAACAACCACTAGGAAAAAAATCAACGATAGTCTGAATAACGTTGATGCCATTCAAGCAAGTTTCAAAGGGGAACATCTAACCAAGGAGTGTCCTCTCGAAAAAGAGGACATGAGAGTTGAGCATAGTAAGTATATGAGATCCTTGGAGGAAACATCATGAAATTTTGTGAAGAATCAATTAAAAAACAGACTGTGGATGATGAATAGATTAGGAAATCCATTGAAAATATGGACTCAAACATAAGGGCACTTAAAACTACAATAGAGACCCGCAGAAAAAAGCTTATCAATTAACCCAGACAGTCCTTACTAATATAGGAAAAAAATTCAAGGCAAGAACGACAATAGGTAAGGAAAATATAAAGGAGCCGGTTCCTCATGACTTACCACCTAAGACGTTTCTAGGACATTTGAAGGAACAAATAGGTAGGCCTTACAGAACTCACGAAACTGTTTGCATAATTGAAAATCCTAGGGAAGTTCATAAAATAAAGGCACAGGAGGATGAAGGGGACATGGATGTCGGTTGGGACATTACAGTCAAGGATGTAAAAAGGCTTAGGCAATTTCTCACACCTACCATACACACTTTACCCAACCCTGAACCTGTTGTGAAACCATATATGCCACTTGGACCAGTCTATGATAAGGAGAAATTTGTAAGTGAAGAGGAATAGAATTATGATATTCCTCTACATGATGGCGTTATGTAACCTCTGGCCCCTCAGACAGTTCACATCACACCTCCATATGATGATTATGTAGCACCGGCTACTAATCCTATTTTGGACAAGCAATTGAATGAATTCAAGAAGGAGTTTTCTGATATAACTAGGCTTGCCAAAAAGGCAAATTATAACCCAGTTAACAATGTAAAGGAACTCTCTTATATAAACAAATATGATTGTGAGACCTTCATTCAGAAATTACTTCACTAAGTGAGCCAATCATCACACGAAACTGGTAAGACTGTGGAAACTAGAAGGGGGGTTGAATAGTTTTTACTGTTTTATAATTAAAACTTAGATTGTTGACTTATGTTAATTCAAGAGATATACACAAGAGTATATGATAGCGATGCAATAAGTAAATTAACAATCTACAAAATATGAACAAGTAAAGATAAGAAAGATCAAACCGATGACACAATGATTTATAGTGGTTTGGCTATGAAGCTCCTCTTCACCCTACTCTACTCCCCAAGTACCCAACTTGAGAGTTATCTTCACTATGTCAACAAGCTCCCTTTAGGAGGAGAAAACCGTATACGTCGCTTACACTTTTTCTAGTACTAAGCTAAATACCGAGTTCTACTTCGAGATAGAACCAATCTAACACACTATGTATTTTATGGCCTAAATACTAACCTATCATACACATATGATACACACAACACACAACACAAGATATACAAGATGAATGATTATCACAAACGTGATGACACAACTAAACTATTAACACTTGAAGCTTGACGTCTTCTTGAGTGTTCTTCACTAAAGAGTGGAATGAGTTGATCACTTGTAATGGATTATGTAACAAGTATAATGATCAAAGAATATAAAAGATAAAAGATGTATGTGAAAAATATTTTACAAGAGTTGTCTAAAATGAAGACTTAAGGTTGCTATTTATAGGCAAACCTTTGAAATTCAAATGCTGTCCTAAACAGCTGGACGATGCGACCCACAGATCCACCAACACCTGGATCCGTGCCTTGTTATGGTGGATCCGTCCGAGGAGCTGGGACAACATTTGTCATTTTATGATTAACCCCAAATCTATACAAAATATTGTTTTGTACTTATTAAAACTAGTTTAATAGATTCTTCTAGAACAAAATATTTCTTATCACCAATAAGGAAAGATTTTCTAGATTTGGGAAGATTTGGAAAGATTGTTTCCACTTATGGTTAATCTTATTTTGTCTTACATGATTAATATAACTAGCTTATAATTAATCATGTTTTAACTTAAATCATTTGATTAGAAAAGATTTATGCGAATGATAATTTTTTCTTTGATCATTAACTATGTTTAATAACGCCATATTCATACATTAAGTGATTTATCGGTGTCAAGTAAACTTTTGACTAAATAACTTGTTTACGTAAACTTTTACGTAGTATGACATTATATTTGTTATTATCAAAACATGAAGATTATTAAATATAAATATCGTTTTTGCGCGAATATTTGTATTAACAATCTCCTCCTTTTTGATGATGACAAAATATAAACTCATGCTTATTTAAAAGTTAATAAATAAGTATTTAGTAGATGAGTTTGCATATCTTATCCCCCTTTTTTTGAAGCAAAAAGTGTTGTAGAGGCGGTCCTTGCAAGTCTTGTTTTTGACGAATGCTAAGTCACTTGGTTACGAATGCAAAGTAAAAAAAATAACGACAAAATTACAAGTGCTCTCCCTTGTCCCCTTGCTTGGGGTACCAAGTAATCGAGCTATGGATGCGTTGCTACAAAACAAAGTTAGTAGGCAAGCAAGTATATATATGACAATCACAAATGCACACATATACATTTCACATAATGAGCATCCATCATCAACAAAACTAACGAAAATAATGTTAAAACCATTATAAAGGATAAAATATAAAATTTGGCATTAAAGCCATTACATGATAAGCTTAAACTAGAAAATTAAAGAAAACAATTAAAAATCTTAAATCTTGGGATATAAATCATTTTCCATATGATCCGATGGGTGAGGTGAGATGGTTATGCGGCTAATGCGGAAAGTAAGGTGGGTGTGATGGAGAGCCAAGGTGGTGTCAAATGTATGAGAACATGTAGTTGACATGGTTTCAGAGCATTTAGATTTCATGCCTTGTTGTGCTACAACATTGACAAAACATGTTGTGAAGGTGAGGCATGTCGTTTGGTTAAACAAAATCTAAAATGTTTGGAGGATTAGGAAAATCTTGATTTCTAAGATTTGATGGTGGATGGTGAATGTTTTTTAAGTGGAGGTGCATTGTTATGGAGGAGATATGTGTTGTAGTTAATTCTAACAAACAAAGGTTAGGTTGATGGAAATGGTTCAAATTCGGGTGGTGGATTTGGAAAGCCGGGAGGTGGTCGAGAGACACGTGGTGGTGGAGATGGATTAAAATGGCCCGGTGGCCAATTATCCATGGTTTGAACATAAGGATCATTTGGTGACATTTGAGGTAGAGGATGTTCTTGAGGTTCTAGTTTTATCGGAATGGGAAAACAAAGTTTAGGTGGTGGTGCAACATGAGCTGGTGTCGGAGACTCACTTGGTAATGATGAAGAGGTGTAGTGTGTGCTTTTACTAGAGATGGATTTTGATGGAGCTTGAGGCGGTGAAAGGGATTTCTTTATAGGAGGTGGTGAGGGAGTTCTCTTATTTGGTTGTTCTTCACTTGAGGATGTGAGATTGACATAGTTTGGATACTTGACACTCATTCTTGCAGTTTTTCTTTTGAAGTTTGGTGAATTTGTTTTGGATGAACTAGTCATGGTTATGAACTAGCAAGGTTGTATATGAGAAATGTGGAGAAAATGTGAAGAAAATAATGTTTGAGGGTGATGATTATAAGGAGAAAGTGGTGATATGAATTGTATAATGGTTCTTATATTATATGGAAAACATGTTATATCCTAAGGTTTAAGATCCTACATAGTATCATATAGCATGGTTATAAGATAAAGTAAAAAAGTTAAAAATCAAGAAAATTTGAATTTTGGCGCCTGGCCTGGAGATCTACGGATACACTAAAATAACGTACTAATCTACCATATGGTGGATCCGTGGGTCGCAAACTTCAACAAAAACGACCAGAACATCAATTTGCACCCCAAACACAAAACAAATAATCATGCAAGTAATGTTGTAGATAGATCCTAATCCCATGAAATTCATTACACAGAATCTAATAGACTTGCACATTATCCTATTAATATTACACGTACTAAGTTAACATAGTTTAGTTAAGATTTTAAGATATCCTAATACAAATTTATTTTGAATTACCATTAAGAACGATCATGATCGTGATGATCATGGAGAGCACAACGATAGTCATCGATGATTTCATCATTAGGAGAGAATTTGCTCATCATATCCATAGAGGGATGAAAGGAGATGAAGTTTTTACTTTTGAGAGAGAAACGAGTTATTTTGAATAATTTTAAGAGCTTAGATAGAAGGAGACCGTAAGGTAACGGTTCATTGATTTTGAATGGGAATTTTTTACAATCACTCTGTCTTTCATTATAAGTGACTCAATTATCGATTTTGTAACACTAAAGATTTGGATGGTGGTTTTTTTAAATCTTTTAACTTTGAATACAATTTGTTGTTGAATTGTATGTCTGATGATACATATATCGTTCATTCAATAAATTATAAAAGTGTAATTTTGAAAATTGTTTTTTTTATTTTAAAGGGAAACAATAAGTCATATGTCATTGTGTCAGACTTACGCCCAAATCATAGGCTTGTTTTATGATTGCTGACCAGCAAGTAAAAATAGGTTCTTGTGCATAGATGGTTAATTTAGTTGTTTACTAAATTGGATATCATCAATATATATGATAAGAATCAAGAGTCTAAGTTGTGTACTTGAAATGTATGAGATTGTACACGTGTCTAATGGTGATTATTTGTTTGTAATAACAAATGAGTTGGGTTATACACTACATGTTTGATTATAATTGGACTATTGTCTGTTGATGTATCGTGAGAAATTGATGATTCCTTTGTTTTAGAAATATAACATGATAAGTATTGTTTTAATTTCGGAATCTTATTTATTAATGTTTAAATAACAAGAGGGAATGTTTTTTTATTTCGAGTGTGTAAAACCAAGTATTGAATTACTTGTTAAAATTCAGAGGGAGTATGTTAACAATAAAATGGACATTTTTTAATGTCAAATTGACGTGCGTTTTTATGCAAGTTGAATAAATAATTGAACAACATGATTAAGATGATGCTGGTGAAAGGATTTTCACATGACATCATGAATTGTTGTTTTTAGCTTCTTGTTTTAGATGTCAAAAATAAATATTTTAAATTTCCGTTCGTAATAAAATTCGAAAATAATTATTTACGAAAAATAAAATTTTAAATGTCGACGTTCGCTCACACGATTTTATAAAATAAATATTATGACGTCAAATTCACGATCGTCATACGCGTCGTGAAACTCGGGTTGTTACAAAAAGTCTGTTAGATCTTCTATGTGTGAGATACCAAACTCCCTTCTAATACAACATTAGAAGCATGAATTCAATGTGGAAAGCTCACATTTAAATATTGGAACATGTGTTATTTTATCCCAAGGTATGTGTTCGGACCTGCAAGATAAAGATGTTGAAGTTAATCTTCTTAATAGTTCTTTTGAAAAAGTGCAACGCAGGGCATGATTAAAAGAAAATACATATATGAGCATGAAGTTTTTCCGCTTCAAGAAGCTTGGACTTGGCTTCCTATATGCTCATGAATGGATAGAGACGCATGGCTTGTAAAGCGTCAAGTATAAACATTGGAGAACTGTAGAAACTTGTGTGTATACTATCTTCAGGTATTCAAATGGGTTGACGGGTTCAATCGTTTCGACACCTCGATTCTCGAATATTTGGAATGTGTAGTATACTAAGATGAAAATTCAATCGCAAGACATTTTCATTTATGCATGAGTTTGATTTGTTTTGATTAATTGGGAAATCAAGGATTACACTAAAATGAGAGATGATTATTGGTGATTTTAGTGTCATCGAGCATTTTATGTAATGGTGATTTACCCGAGACCAAAGTGATTTCAAGTTAAGTTATAATACAAGTTCGGATGTGCGGAGTGCATGTTGATCCCTGGTATGTGCTTAATTACACATACCATTTTCCATTAAAAACGGACTTAAATGACTAAAAACGTACCAAAAATACATTGTCGATCAAAATCAAAACCTTAGATATGAAACTAAATAGAAAATAAAATGAAATCACTTACAATAGTTGTTATAGATTGATGATTTGTTGGCGATCTTGTAGATTAATTGCTCCAATTGCTAATTTGTGTTATGTTTGTTGAGGGTTTAGATGTTGAGTTGTGGGATGTGTTTGTTTTAATACTGTTGTGGTCCTAATTTGTTTAAAATCAATTATTTACCCGCGATCTCTGCAGTACGGATCCCTAAATAACGCACGGATCTCCTTATGGTGGATCCGTGGTCCGCAAGTCTCCAAAAATACGGACATAGTTGATTTTTGAGCAAATTGAGATACGGTGTTGTGTTTTTGGCAATTGGAATGTGTTATACATACTATTAGGGGTATGTGATATAATTTTCAGAGTCGACGTCCAAGTTTTGAGTGAACCGTGCAACTTGTCGTGAATTTCCTGATGGAATTTCAACGTAGTCGATCCTACCTTGGTGTGTGTTATATTTGCATAATGTTTGATCATTCTATAACACAATCATTTTTGAACTCACTTAGACTGTAACAAACATCGTCAACATAAAGTGTGAGGTTGCCATTCGATGATTGTTCTTTTCGGCTGATTTTTCATTTATTGACCATACATGTAGATTTTGAAGATATCTATGGTCATTTTATTGATATTTTCTTAATCTAATAAAATTCTAATCTCGATTATGTTCACGATCGGAAGTTTTGTAATTGGAATTTGTAATGAGAATTAACATCATTTGAATAATGATTAATTACTTCATTAAATTTCCGTTTACGATTATTTTTGAGAAGATGAAGAATCACTATCCATGATAAGTTCTATCATTCCTAGTCCTAATCTTAAATAATTAAATACTTCACGTTTTAAAGGCTTAGTAAATATATCGGCTATATTATCTTCGGATGCAACTTTCTCGATAGAGATATTGCCCTTTTGGACGTTATCGCGTAGAAAGTGATGACGGATTTCTATATGTTTTGTTCTAGAGTGTTGTACGGGGTTTTTACTTAAGTCGATAGCGCTTTTATTATCCCACATAATCGGAACGTGCTTGGCGAGGTATGGCCGTAGTCGATGAGAGCTTGTTTCATCCATAGTGCTTGTTGACATGCCTTTCCGGCGGAGACGTATTCGGCTTCGGTCGTGGAGATAGCAAGGGCCGTTTGTTTCTTAGCGAACCAAGATGTTAAACAACATCCATGAACAGAACAAATTGCACTTAGTGGCTTTTGCGATCAACATTAATCGCCGCGTGGTGTAGAGTCGCATAAATTACAGTTTCTTTTCTGGTACTTTAGGATACCCATAATCCTAAGTGACTGTTCCTCTAATTACCTAAATATTACCCTTAAAGCCTTAAATGGTAGCGTTAGGGATTTTCTTAGAAGCAAGCACATAGCAAAACATAAAATAAATATCAGGCTCAACTTTGCGAATTAAATAAAGTAAACTACTACTCATACCTCGATATTTAGAGCTATCCACGGAGTCGGCTTCATCATCCTTAGTGAGCTTTGGATCTTCCTAGTGACTCGGCGTCTTGGTTGGTTTGGAATCTTCCAACCCGAACTTCTTTAACATCTCCTTGATGTACTTGGATTGATTGAAAAATATTCCGTCTTCCATTTGTTTGATTTGAAGACCCAAGAAGAAATTCAACTCGCCCATCATACTCATCTCAAACTCGTCGTGCATGATTTTCGCAAAATCATCACACAAGTTTTGACTTGTGGAACCAAATATAATATCGTCGACATATATTTGAACAATAATAAGATGTGACTTTGATTTCTTGGTAAAAAGTGTGTTATCGACCATTCCCATTGAATACTCGTGTTTTATCAAAAATGCTTTTAGTCTATCATACCAAGCTTTAGGAGCTAGCTTAAGACCATATAAAGCCTTTTTAAGTTTATAAACATAGTTTGGTTTTTGAAAATCAATGAACCCCAGAGGTTGTGCAATGTAAACCTCTTCGTTTATAAAACCATTTAGAAAAGTACTTTTTACATCCATTTGATATAATTTAAAATCTTTTGCACAAGCAATGGCAAGAAGTATTCTAATCGTCTCTATTCTAACTACCGGAGCATATGTTTCATCGTAATCTATACCTTCTTGTTAATTATATCCTTGTGTTACTAATCTAGCCTTATTTCTAGATACTATACCGTTTTCATCTAGTTTATTTCTAAAGACCCATTTTGTTCCTATGACGGATTGACTTATAGGTAAAGGGACTAATTCCCCAACGTCATTAGCTACAAATTGATTTAGTTCTTCTTGCATAGCTATAACCCAACTTTCATATTTTAATGCTTCATTGACATTTTTGGGTCCTATTGTAAATATAAAACAAAAGAATTTACTATGATTTTGGGCTTGAGATCTTAAGGTTCTTTGATTAAGATTTCCTATGACTTGATCTAGTGGATGATTTTTGGACTCCTTAATGTTAACAATTTCGTCAACTTCTATCGACTCATCTTCTTCATTATTAGTATTTACTATTTTGGTATTCTTTCTAATGGCTTCTTCTTCACCAACATCATCATCAACCAATGGTGATAATTTGGTAGGAGGAGGACTTTCATCGAATGTCACGTTGAGTGATTCTTTGACTTTCATTGTATGTTTATTTAGTACTACATAAGCTTTACTATTTTGAGAATACCCTAGAAAAACACCTTCGTATGACTTTGGGTCAAACTTGGTTAGATAGTCTTTAGTGTTCAAGATGAAGCACTTGCTTCCAAATACTTTAAAGTATTCTAAAGAAGGTTTCCTACCTCTAAATATTTCATAAGGAGTTTTTTCTAGTATTGGTCGAATTAATATTCTATTTAATATATAAGTTGACGTATCAACGGCATTACACCAAAACTTTTGTGGAATGGATTGTTCATTAAGCATGGTCCTAGACATCTCTTGTAAGGTCCTATTCTTTCTTTCTACTACCCCATTTGATTGTGGAGTACGTGGAGCCGAGAAGTTATGAGTAATGCCTTGTGCATCACAATAAGCTCCGAATTGTACTTCATTATCAAATTCCCGACCATGATCCGTTCTAATAGCTATTATAGAACTACCTAGTTGGTTTTGAATTTTTCTACTTAATATTTCAAATTTCTCAAAAGCTTCATTTTTAGTCTTTAGAAATCTAGTCCATGTATACCTAGAATAATCATCTACTACAACTAAGGTGTATAAATTACCTCCATAGCTTTTAATTGCCGATGGACCAAATAAGTCCATATGTAATAGTTCTAAACATCTTTTAGTGGAAACCATATTTTTAGCTTTATGACTTGCATGAGCTTGCTTCCTAATTTTACAAGCATCACAAAAATGTTTATCATATTTTAGCTTAGGTAAGTTTCTAACTAATTCTTTAGATGACAACGATTGAATTAAACGCATATTTGCGTGACCAAGTCTTCTATGCCATAAGGTAGAGTTATCTACTACCGTGGCGAGACATAATTTGTCTTGAGACTTATTTCCTAATTTCATTACGTATAGACCATTTTTCCTAATTCCATTTCCTATGATTTTACCATCTTTAATTATTTCACTACCTTCTTCCGTGAATAATACTTGACACTTATTGTCACAAATTTGACCAACACTAAGTAAGTTAAAGGCTAAGTTATCTACGTGTTCTACATTAGATATAGTAAGAGAGTCATTAGAGATTGTACCTTTGCCTATGATCTTTCCTTTTAGGTTACTTCCAAAAACAACATTACCTCCGTCGTATGCTTTGTAGGTAGAGAATAAACTCTTGTTACCGGTCATATGTTTGGAGCAACCACTATCTTTGATCCACTCATCCGGTTCCAAGCATGTTCTCAAGCATACCTATTTCAACAAAAACAAATTCAAGCGTTTGGTCCCCAATATCTCATGGGTCCGAAAATGTTAGTGTTGTACATCCCTTGCATTTGTTGCAATTGATTGGGATATTGAAATGGGATACAATTTCCTGTATGTACGAAGCCTTGATTTTGTTGATTGTTCCAATTTATAGGGTAAAAGTTTTGATGAATTGGTTGTCTAGAATTTCTCCTAGATTGAGGTGTGTTGTATCTTAGTTGAGAAGGAATGTTCCTTCTAGGTGGAGGTGTTTTCGGTCTAGACTCGGTTTTGACATAACCTATACCGCTTTTAGGTGATGATTTTAAAGATGATTTCTTTGACTAGTCAATGCTATTATGTATTAGTTTCTTCCTAGTAATAACAAAATCCGATCTAGAAAAAATATGTGGACAAAAAACATGTTTTGTCCCTTTTTTGCCATAGATGCGACTCACGGATCCAGGTAAGGTAGATCTGTGCACCTTTATGGTGGATCTGTCCATCCCTTTTTTAGCGAACGATCCAACGAAACTCATGGTTTTAGTTTCGCTTGTTGATGCTTTATCGCTATTAAATCCTAGACCTATTTTGCAACTAGGTGACTTTTGATTGTTTAACATTTATCTTAGTGAATTAGCACTTTTATCAAATTTAACTTGAGTTTCTTTAAGTTTGGCGTTTTCCAATTTAAGTTCATCACATGACTTACACGCAATCTCAAATTCTTTACTTCTCTTAAGTTTTTAATTTTCTCGTTCAATTCTAAAATTTCTTTTTCTAAAAGATCTCTTTTAGTTTTCAAAATTTTATTCTTGTTAATGATTTTTAAGCTAATTTTACATAAGCTATCGTATTCTATTTGCATGCTATCATTATCAAGAGAAGATGCATTATCACTATAATGAGAAGAGTTGAGAGTTACCTCATTCGACAATTGAGCCATCAAACAAGTTTTATCGTTGGTTTTATCTTCAGAGTCATTTTCGCTATCACTCCAAGAATCTCCAATGAAGGCCTTTTGATCTTTGTTGCGAGATGGTTTTGGACAATCGCCAAAAGAGATGATTTGGATCATCGCATCTAAAACATTTCTGATCACTCTTTCCTTTCTTCTCATCTCTTTATCTGATTGATTCTTTTATCTTTCTTTGGCTGCCTTACAAATTTAAAATTTTTCTAAAGAACTTTTTAAAGTTCTTACTAGGCCATAGCATATTCTTCGTCTTTGCTTCCAGATGTCAAGTTTCATCATCACTTAGAATCTTTATTAGCTTTAAAGAATAGGCTTAACTCTTTCCTTTTTGCATCTATGATAATTTTTTTGGAATCCTGTTCCATGTTTACTTATGTACTTTTATTTTGCCGATAAGCTGTATAGAGCTAGTGATGAAAGTCTTTTGTTTTCTTCAATCGCCGTGACCTTTGCTTCCATTTAGGATGTAGAGGCCCATAAAAAACTTAATAACATAGTTCTTGCTAGAGAAAACCTTCATCAAGAGCTTTAAGACTAGTAATATTTGTGTTAAATCTAGCAAAATAACCGCTATCAATAGATTATTCTTTCAAGGTTATGTAAATTGTTCTTATTGATTGAAAAGAAGTTTCAATTTTATTATCTTTACTTAGGTATTACCATTATGTGTGATTTACAACGATTGCGCCAAATATCTTAGACGTTTTACAAATTAAAGTTATTGGGTGTCTTGGCTTTGATACCAATTGTGGAAAACAGAAGGGGGGTTGAAAAGTTTTTACGTTTTAATATTATAAATTTGATTGTACGTCTTTTGTGATGATAGAGATATACAAGTGTAATTGATAGAGGTGGCAATAAGTATGTGGACTAATCTACGAATATAGTACAAGTTAAGATAAGAAAGATCAATACAGATGTATCACAATGATTTATGTGGTGCGGCTTTGAAAGAGAAATATTCGCCCATACTCCACATCCCTTAAGTAACAAATTGATAGTTAATTTATATAGTCAACAAGCTTAGTTAGGCGGATGTAAACAGTATTCGAGATTAATCTTTTTTACGGTACTAAGATTAATTCAGAGTTGATTAGTCGTGTTTGTATTCAATTCTTAAATTCTTTGATTTTTTGGCCTTGTTACTAACCTATCATACATCTTTTGATACACAATTCCATACAACACAAGATATTACATGAAGAATGATATCTTAAACATGGATGACACAATAAAATATTAACACTTGTAGCTTGAGTATTCTTTGAGTGTTCTTTACTAAAGAGTTGAATGAGTTGATCATTGTAATGGATTATGTATTCAAGTATAATGATCAAAGATTAAAAGATTATTTGTCAAGAGTTGTCTAAAATGAAGACTTAAGGTTGCTATTTATAGGCAAACCTTTGAAATTCAAATGCTGGCCCAAACAGCTAGACGTTGCGACCCACGAATCCACCTACACTTGGATCCATGCCTTGTTATGGTGGATCCGTTGTGGGTGGGAAAAACATTTGTCCATTTTTGATTACCCAATCTATACAAAATATTGTTTTGTACTTATTAAAACTAGTTTAATATATTCTTCTAGAACAAAATATTTCTTATCATAAATAAGAAAATATTTTCTAGATTTGAGAAGATTTGGAAAGATTTAAAAAGATTGTTTCCACTTATGGTTAATCTTATTTTTTCGTACATGATTAATATAACTAGCTTAAAATTAATCATGTGTTAACTTAAATCATTTGATTAGAAAAGGTTTATGCAAATGATAATATTTTTCTTAGATCATTAACTATGTTTAATAATGTCATATTTATACCTTAACTGATTTGGCGGTGTCAAGTATAACTTTCAACAAATAACATTTGTTTACGTAATCTTTTACGTTGTATGGACTTTATATTGGTTTATTATCAAAACATGAAGATAATTAAATATAAATATCGTTTTTGCGCGAATATTTGTATTAACATAGGTTTTTAAGGCTTTTATTTCACCTACTCGTATTCATAAACATTGTCCCCAGAGTCTATAAGTACACGTGTAGGATAAAGGGAAAGTAAAAGAACGAAGAAACTAGTACTCCCTGGTTATTGTCAATGTTGGAGAAGAAACAAAATGATCATGGCTAAAGCGTTTCCAAGGAATCATAACAAAATGAAATCATAAGATACTCCCGGGCATTATCCTCCATCAATATAATTGCTAATCTAAGACAAAAATTACATCATCATACCTAGGATAAATCTTGGGTGAATGATATATAACCTCATTGATTCGTGTAGGACTTTTAAAGAATAAAGTTAGGATGAAAAATACTAATGCAGTCGCGGTTTTCTTGCATGTTTCACATAAATTTCAAAATCAAGAAATTTAATACAAAAAGTTATTTTTCAAATTTTACAGAACATAAGAAATTTGACAGTATCTGGGATGCTGATGTCTCAGGAAAAAACCTGACGGTGGTCTCCAGACACTGTAATAAAATTCTCTTGTTTCTGGTAATTTTTTTTGCACAAGTATCCTATTAGCATATTTCATTGTAAATTTTGATGCATATTACCAACAAAATTGATTAGCACAATCATATGACTCACAAGAAACACACAAGACACACAAGACATACAAGAAACACAAGACACACCAAAAATGCAAGAAAATAAAAGATTGGGTTGCCCCCGAATAAGCGTTTGCTTTTGTTCGATTCATGAGCCTGACTCTACGCTTATTTGACGTAAAGGTGGGTCTCCCTACACTTAGCATTAAAAAAATATAATAAATGTGCGGTGTGATTGTAGTTTGCATACTCACCATTTTGATGGGAAGTATGTAAACGTGGGGTGGAATGTGGTGTGTGAATAGTCTAGGGTTCTATACCTTTTCATCCTAAAACTTACCAGGTATATGTGGTTTTTGGGGTGTTTGGGGCTCTTTTTCTCATAGTTTACACCTAAGGATGGAAAATTGGTAAAAGATTAAGCTTTCCGATTCTTCAACTCTATAAAATCAGCTCCTTAGAACTTAAGAGGTCTTGACTACAGTAATTCAAGATAAATCCCTCTAATTTAGTGTGGTCCACAGGTTTACCTCTATCGGGATTTCTATTAGTCTCATCTAACTTCTTTCGGGTGAGTACGGGCGGTGTGTATTCCTTATATAATGAAAGGACTTGTGGGGTACTTTTTGGGCTTGTATTTTTTGCATTATCCTTCATCTTATATAGATAACATTAGGCTCATTATATGCATCTAACCTTGACATGCAATTAGCTTTTTAAACATAACTACCTCATACTTCTAAATCCTCCTTATATGTTTCTTAGACTTGTGACTTTATGGGCAATTCTATCATTTCATTCTAAATTACTGGGTCATTGTTAGGGAGCTCTTCTCAAAAGTTTGATGCATTTGGTCACTTTTCTAAGGGCCTAAATAAACAAAAGTTGATCATAAACACGGAGGTTGTTCAAAAGGGATCCTATCTAGGTGAAGGCTTATATGGTCGCATAGGTTTCTTTAGGTGAGGTACTAGGTGTGCGTGGATTTTTGTTGTCAGTCGTGTAGCAATTATTTTAATTATCAGGTTTTTAAATTTTATATTTAGCCGACAAACTTAAAACAACCTTTAACGAGTAGTGTACACGGTCATGATGGTGTTTGCTGGTAATTAGGGTGTCGAATCACTTAGAGGGAACATTAATCCTATATTATATTAGTATTTTTATTAGTCTATTTACTGGTTAAATCTATGCTATATACGTTGTATATTGATATGGGTTGTTTCAGCTGAGAGACTGGCACAGGTTTGGTGGAAAACTAATATCAATTCAATACACAATAAAACACAAAAGAAGAAATTAGAGATAGAATAGTGGTGCAGGCCAAATGATAGAAATGTATTAGCCATATTAAACTCTATTTCAATGTTGGTTTGTTTGTTTTAGTGAATGATTTAATTACTTCTTCGAAGCGGTATCATTCTTAAGACTTAGGAGGGAACATCATCAATATGTCTGACACGTTTTATCCTGTCACAATTAACGCATCCGCATAAAGCATCCTTTTGTTTAATTATAATATTTATTTGGGAATCAATGCAGTGGTGATCTTTTAAATCCCTAGCTATATTGACAATACCCATTATTGTTGAAGGTGTTTTATATACTGGTTGTCACAATTCCAACTTTATCTGTCAATTAAGAGCATGATGCTGAAAAATAATGGGTCACCTAAAGGTCTGGTATGTGGCTATTTTACAACTACCTTTTTACCTTGTAAACCGAACCCAAAAGACCAAAAAACATGTAAAAATGGCAATTTTATGCTTGTTTTTATGTTATGTGTTTGTGTAGGATATGGATATTAATAATGGACAAAATCAAAGCATAAACGGACAAAAGCCGGACACGAGAAGCGATAGAGTGCACAAGAGACGAGCAAGTTTTCTAGGAAATCTAGGTCAACCAAAGTCATATGGTCAACATGGTCAACCACTAAAATGACAAATACCTATCAAATTACAAAGTAATTATTGTTTAATCTTTTTTTCACCAATAAACCCTAAAAACCAATAAAACGTATTCACTTTTATATTCAAAGACTAACGGTCGTTAAGTTTATTATAAACACATAAAACTAGTTTAAACAAAACCTTGGTCCATTTCGAGCCCAAAAAACAAATAAACCTGGCCCAAATAGTAGCCCGAACCTAAATGTTATACCTATTTCAAAGTCAAACACGGGTCAACACCCCCAAATTGAATCACTGTTCATCTTTATTACTTTTCCCTCCCTCACTTACACACACACAGGTTAAAATCAATTTACCCGAAATCCTTATCAAACACTACAATCTCTTATGCTTCTAGAAGCGACCCTGCCACGTCTTACAACAATGACCGTTGGCGATCACCAAGCAGATGATTGGGTATATGTGACAGGACATCAAATCTACAAGGATCAGTCATCAAGATAGGGTGAAGGTTTTTAATGGAAGGTTAGGATTAAAGATCAGACGATCCTGAGAGCCGTAGAAGACTTCTTATTCAGCTATAAATAGTAGATGAACCACACAGTTTAAAAACAACTAGGAGTAGGATTAGATTTAGGGTAGAAGTAGCTTTTAGCTTATTGTAATTTTTAGCTTATTGTCGTTAATCCTTGTAATTTTCATTTAAAAAGCTTTGTAATTCGTTTTCATCAATAAAATTTGCAGTTTACTTTTAATCTTGTGTTTTAATCCGTTTTTTGATAAATATGCAATATGGTTTGATAAGTTTCAATAAGCTCTTAATAAGCTGTCTAATTCACTACACAAGACTAGTTAGATACTCATTTAAGGCCTCTTAAAGCTTAAATGAGCTTTATTATATACTCATTTCCTCCACTAAATTTACCTAAGCTTTGGATAAGGATGATAAGCCAATTCGGGAAGGGCTTATTGGACCCCACCAACTTGTTCTAAACAAGCTGAAGCTTGTTGATTTAAGCTCATTTGAGCATACACCTCTGTCTAGCTGAGGTGGAGGTATCATCTTCTTTTCCTTTGTTATTTTCTATTCTATTTTTTTATATAAACTTAGTTTAAATTTGCATTTTAGCTTAAACTGTTTGTTAGTAGCTTATTGTTGTTAAATTTAGCTTCAACTTGCTTATTATCTTTGCTTAGTGTTTAAATATTAGCTTAAATCTAAATCTGCATATGTTAAGTTTTAATACAGTTTAAAAACCAAAAATAGTAGAAATATGAATTGCTTATTGATTAGCTGTATTGATGTAGAATTTTTCATTAGTTCTTATTTTAGCTTTCTTTATCTGGTATTTGAAGATTATGTCTTAAACTCTCAATAAACAAAATTTATAAGTAAAAAATGGTGTTGGTCATTGTATAGGGTGTTTGGCTAAGGGCGGTACTAACATAAGTTTTTACTGTCCATGTAATTTGGATCTTTGCATTGGTTCAAATATAAAATTAAGTTTTATAAAAGTTAGGATTAAAGTTATGTGAGGCTGAATTAAGTTTTTAATAGTTTGAGTTTAGATTATTCAAATCTGTGATCATAAGATTAAGTTTATTTGCATTTTAGGATTAACCTTGTTCTAGCTTATCTTGTTAATCTTTCTACTTTCATTTTGGTATGTTAAAAGTGTAGGAACAAAGTTCCTTATGCCTGCACTAGTAGTTGTGTGTTTTAGTTGTCAACTGCATCAGCAGTTTATTTAGGCAAACAGCCATTTTTAAGCTTAATTTTCAGAGGGTAATAATTAGAGTTAGGATTTAAAATTAAGTTTGTTAGTAGTTTGTAGGTTATATTAAATATGTTTGAACTTAATTTGTAGAAACTAGCTTATTTAGTCATTAATTTTTAGCCTCAATTTCAGCATTTTGTCTTTTCATAAATTTTATAAAAACCAAAAAAATATAGTTTACTTTGTCTGCATTAGTTTTTTTAGATTAGTTTGTCATAGTTTAGTAGAATTTCAAAATAGTTTTTAATGAGTGTTTTAAGTAGTATTTTAGTCAAGCTTTTTAATGGTATAAGTGGTTTAGCCATAAGGTTCTGTTTGCATGCTTAAAAATAAGCTCAAAGTTGCTAGTTTGGGCTGTTTGGTTGGCAGTTGTAGGATAAGAGCTTAATTGATTGTTCCAGCTTATGGCTTATTCTTTTTGCTTAATTCTTGCTCAGGTAAGTTATTAGAGTTGTTTTTAGGGTCATAATAGACTTATTTTCCCTGATGGTTAAGCTTAATTTTTGCTTATTTGTTTTCTTATTTCAAGTAAAAAGACAAAAATATTTTTAGTCATTTCTATCTGAATGTTAAGCTCTTTTTTGATTAGTGTTTAAGATTTTTCATAAAAGTTTCTTTATAAAATAGTTCTTATTTTCAGCTTATTAACACTTTGCTTTTAAAGATATTGCAAAAGTTAAAAAAGGGAAGAGGGGAATTCGGTGGGTGAGCAGGGCCTCGACCCCATGACCATCTAACATCTCACTTTTTTAACACAACACTCAACACACACTCAACCATCTGCCCTAGGGACTTTTTCGATTATACCTTGCACAATTTTAATTATATAGTCATTTAGCCAGTTTTAGCTTATAAGCTTATTTGCTTAATTTTTTGCTTATTTGTTCAGCCCCTTTCCAGTTTCTTATTTTTCATGCATTCTCCATAGTTTGAGCTACTTTTCTGTATTTTTTTATAATTTTTATAATTTGTTTACTATTTTTAATAATTAATTTTCATTAAAACTTTTTTTAAATCATACTAAATAAAATAAAAGTCAAAAAAATAAAAATTTAAAATTTAAAATTTTCTTTTATCATTTAGGACCTAGGAAAAATAGATTTGCTTTCGTAGGGTCAAAATTTTAGATTTCGATTTTTTAAAGAACGGGATTGAATCCCGTTCTCGTTTTCTTCGCGTTTTTAACTTTAAAAGCTTTCGTTTTTGGTCTAGTTTTCTTTGTCCTAGCTTTTTAGTTAATTTAGACTTATAAAAACCAAAAAGATCATTTTAGGTTTAATTTTAGATAATTTAGGTTTTAAATGTCTCGTTTTTAATTCCCGTTTATGTTTTAATGCTTACGTGTTTAATTTTCATTTCTTGTTTACTTGTTTTCATGCATTTATCTACTTGTCATTTATATTTAGTAGGATTTAGAAAACCCAAATCAAAAATTCTTTGAAACTATTCAAAACGCGCGATCACGGACTTAACCGATTTTCAATTCACGCTTCGTCGAGGGAAAACGACTCGGGAGGTTTTTGAGACAACTTTGGTTAAAAGTTTGTTTCTCAAACCCGACGGAAAATACTTACTATACTATTATTTGATATAATCCTTATATACTATAGAACCTTTCGTCTTCGAAAGTTACGCTTTTAAGGAAACCAAAAATACAAAAAAAATTAAAAATAGAAAAAGTAAAAAATATTTTTCTTTTCTTTTTAGTATAAGTAGAAGATTAATAAATAAGAAAAATACAAAAATATTTTCTCTTCCGGATTTTTTGATTTTTCTTGATGAATTCATTAATATAAGAAATAAAAATTTTAACCAAGTTGGTAAAAATACTTTCAATTGAAGTATTATCCATCAATAAGTTCCCGAACTTAAGATTAATTTTTTTTTACCGTTTGTGTCACTTACGAAAAAGGCGCACTTCTTTTGTAAAATTTATTTTACTTAAGGGAGTTACTCTAAGTTTGTTGATTATTAGGTAAACAAAAATATTTCCTTTTCTCATTTCTTTTATCATTTCATTTGTTTCTTTAGTGCATGCGCACTAGAAATTCCAATTTTCCAAATAATTCGAACGTAACCATTCCGAGACGTCAAAATAGAGGATGTGCTCCAAACATAGTCGTACCCGAGCTTCATACTATCGTTGCACCAATGGCGAAACATACAATGGAAGAGCTAATCCGTGCACCCACGAAAGGGTATGGAGAAGCTATCGTTTTACCAGAAATTAATGCGGATCATTTTGAGATTAAAATGAATTTGTTACAATTGGTTCAAGCAAACCCGTTTCACGGTTTAGAGAACGAAAATCCTCACGCTCATATTAATAGTTTCAAAAGGATTACCTCGACTCTACGATTTAGGAATGTACCAAACGATGTGATTAAGCTAATGATGTTTCCATATTCACTCGAGGGGGCCGCTAAAACTTGGTACGAGAAAGAACCTCCTAATTCAATTTTGACTTGGGAGGATCTCGTTACCAAATTCGTGAATCAATTTTTCCCTCCCTCGAAAACGACTCACTTAAAGAATAAAATCTCTCGTTTTACCTAAAAATTCGATGAGTCTTTTAGTGAGGCGTGGGAATGATTTAAGGAAATGTTTAGAGCTTGTCCCCACCACGAATTTACGGAGTTAACCCAAATAGATACTTTCTATAATGGTTTAAACGATAACGATCAAGACTCCTTAAATGCCGCGACGGGTGAAAATCTTTTGAGTAAAACGACTAGAGAAGCTTTGAATATAATTGAAAACAAATCAAAAGTGCGTTATTCATGAAACAAACCATATGCTTCTAGGATGAATGCAACTTTTAGGGAAAGTGTTAGTAAAACGGATGAAAGAATTGATAAGCTTGCGGATCAACTTTCGACCTTAGTCGAGATTGTTTCTATTGTTTTTCTAAGAAAGATTTCACTCCCGCTCCGGTTAAAGCGGTTGAGGAAACTTGCGTTACTTTGTGTGGTGCCCATTCTTGGTATAATTATCCGGCTACCGATAACAATCAAGCTAGTTTTATGCACTACGGGTAGCTTAAAATCAAGTTAACCTCCGAACCGTCTTAGTAAACAAATGCACCACTCCGGTTTTGCTTTCGGTGCAAAACATGGTCAAAATAGGTTTAATCAAAATCAAGTTCAAGGGAATAATTTTAATCGGGAAATAATTTTCATGGAAATCAAGGTTTTCAAGCTCAAAATAATCATGCTCCGAATTTTTAAAATCAAGGATTTCAAAACCAACCTTTTCAAGTGCCTAATAATCAAGTTCAACAAGAGTTTTCAAATGATTTTTCCGAGTTACAAGAGAAATAAACGAACCAAAAGTTGAGAAACATGCAAAATCAAATCAACTCGTTGAAAGGAGACCTTAAGAATGAAATTCAAAATATGATAAAATCTCAACAAGCTGTCATGATGAATCAACAAACTACTTTTAAAAATAATTTGCAAAACATGATTTGTGGATTGTTTCAAAACCAAGCCTTAACTTTGGGTACTCTTTCGAGTAATACCATTCCAAACCCGAAGGGTGAGATGAAAGCGATCACTACTCGAAGTGGTGTTGCTTACGAGGGACCCTCGATTCCTACTAATCCTTCTCCTAAAAAGGTAGTGAAACGAGAAACCGATGAGACAACGGATAAGGAGCAATCTAATTTCCAAGGAAGTACCGCTCAAACCCCACCTTCGGTTACTGGTATGTGCTTAATTACACATACCTTTTACCTTTAAAAACGAGCTAAAATAACCAAAATCGGACTTAAAATGCC
>BQNB010029748.1:0-55484 GCA_026074375.1 Tanacetum coccineum
CTATAAACTATTAAACTACGAGCTATATGAAACAGTAAAATACACGGGGTGACCGAGTCTTTTTCTAATATCCAACACAAAATGTTTCTATTGCATTATAAATGGGATCCTTTGTATAACTCTGACATTCTTATTAAATAGAATATGACACTTTATTAAAAACGTTCATTTTAAGGTCGTTTTCTGTGACTTGTACTTTGTGCCTTAAAGTTGCACCCCAATGTTACTATTCTGCTGTCGTCCGATTTTGGGGGTGTGATAATATCTGGGACCGTCGTTTCCTGACAGGCTGTTTTTCAGCTCCTATAAATAGTGGGTCACCTCCAACTATTGTCATAACTTTTTTGCTCGAATTTCTTTCAGTTCTTTCTCTCTCTATATCTCACTAAATCTCTCTAAACCTTTGATCATTTAACTTGTTTAATCTTGTTTAAATGTGATCCAATCTTTTATCCTTTCCTTCTTCCCTCAAGAGCAAGAGAAGAACTTTCTTCATCGTCAAGATACGAAGTTATGTAGTCTAGTTAGTGCATTTGTAACATATGTTACATATAGATCGAGTCCATGTCTTCCAATCTTTAGTAGTGTGTAGATCTGAATGGTGTGTACGTTTGGAAGGGTTGATTGTAGGTTGGTTAGTATTTTGGACCTTAAAATACATTAGTGTAATGGTAGATTGGTTCTAGCTAAGATTAGGACTCGACAGTTACTTATGTCAGAAAAAAAGTAATCGATGTTTAGGCCAGAAAACATCAAGGTTTAGATTATGTTATTGGGCCAAAAACAATACGTGTTTTGTTGTACCCAAAAGGACTCGACATCTGAGCTTAGTGACGGAAAAAAAGTAAGCATTTGGTATAAAGTTTTTCCTGGCCGAGAATAGAGCATTTTTATTAGTGGGAAGTAACTCTCGAGTTGATACCGAGGAGTGGTGTAGGCGAAGAGGATCTTCGGACTGAAACACTATAAATCATCATATCGTTTGCATTCTCGTATATAACTTTATCTTTACTTATGTCTTTACATTTAATCCGCTTTACTTTACACTTGCATTGTGCACATGTTGTGTGCAGTGTTATGTATGTTGGTGTTAGTCATGGTTGTGTAGCTCTTATTAGTTAAACATTGTGAGTTGTGAATATATTGTACAGATATGTGCTAGTTATTTTAAAATATTATCGACACTTCTCATATTGCGTCAAACTTGATTGGTGATTTGATACAAATGATCTAGTCCGAAAACCTCTTCTGGATGTGGTCTCTTTAAATAGGGCGGCCCCCTGATGTACTAGGCGGTCCCCATATATTTATGGAACCGTCGGCAGAGAGTCATGTAATAATTGATATAAAATATTTAAAGTTTTTAAAAGGAAACGTATTCACCCCCTCCCCTCTACGGTTTCCACAATTAGTTTTTGAACTCAATTCCATTATCACTTCTTATCTTATTTACCTCCACCTCATTCAGAAATTTTCCATCTTTCTAATGAATGACATGATGCATTCAGCTGCTTCATTCTTCTTTCTCAGATAAAACACCCATGTGTACCTTGAGTACTCATCTACAATAACCAGTGTGTATTTTTATGATTGATTGTTTGAGGTTTTACAGGTCCAAACAAATCTATATAAAGTAGACGTAAGCACTTTGTGATAGAAAATGATTGCTTTGTTTTGAATAAAGCTTTATGGTGCTTTCCTTTCTCACAAGCAGAGTAAGTCTTGTCCTTTGGAAAGGTGAGAGAATGAAGACCAGCTACTAGGTTTTGTTTGGATTATTTGTTGATCTTTTTGAAGTTGAGATGAGACAGTCTCTTATGCCATAGCCATTTACACTGTTTGATGCTTTGGAAAAGAAACAAGCATTGCTCTCTTCTTAATAAGATAACATGTCAATAACATACACATCTCTTCTTCTGGGAGCAATCAACACACCTTTATTATTTTTATTGAATATGGTTCCCTATGTCTTGGTGAATAAAACCTTATAATTTGCATCACATAACTGGTTGATGTTGATCAGGTTGTGTTACAAACCATTCACATATGAAACCTGATGAAAGTCATTCTATTGCAGTTCACTTAGCCATATCCATGTGTGTCACTTGAAGAGTTATCTCCAAATACCACTTTAAGACCTGGTTGTTTTGTATATCTGTGCAAATATTGTTTGGCGCCTGTCACGTGTCTATAACAACCATTATCATACATATCTTTTAAGTAATCATGCACAGATAATAAGACTTATTAGTTTCTTTTATGAACCCACTTTTTAGTGGGTTCATTTGATTATTGATGAGCAATCCTTGGTTTCTTGTTTTGAGGAAAGGCTAACTTACCATGATCAGAGGTTTCATGGGCTATGTTTCTACAGACTTTACATCCATGATAGTACTCACACTCATTAGAGTGATGGTCATTGAACCCATAATACTTGCATAAGTTGAATGGTTTAGGAATTATGGGGCCCTTTCTTGATGAAGTTGTCTTGGGAGTCTGAGACGTGAGTTGGGTCAGTGTTTTTTTATGACAACATGATTAGAGTGTTCTTTGGTCATATTTTATGTCCCTTTGCAAATAGAACACTAAGAATCATTGTAACAGTCCTTAGAGAGGTAATTTCTAAATCCACGATGTTGGCAAGGACCAAATTTAACTCGTTGTTTGTTCTTTCTTAGCTTAGACAACCTTGTTTGAGAGACAAAGGTAAAGCTTTAGGAGGAAGGCTTAATCTGCTCTTTAATTTCTTTTACTTCTTGCATACGGGTGAGAAGTAATTCCTTAGTGGTTGTTTTGACCTTTTTCTCATGTTTCTTTTTAGAGACAGAGGATGGTTTGGTTTGAGTCTTTTTCTTGACTGACTTGCTGATAGATTCTTTCTTAAAGACATGTTTAGCCTTGTCAAAGACTTTTGAGTTTTTAGCCAGGTCGGAAACATGAATAACATCCTTTGATGTTCCAATAGGTTCAGCCCTGATAACACGAACTCCATCTTTTTCCCTATTCATATGATAGAACCACACAGTACCCTACGACAACCTATACCAAAACTAAAGAACGCGATTCTGTTATAGATCTAACTAATATATTAAGCCATACACTTTTGACTTTTATTGTTGATTATATGGATTTCGTATATCGAATCAAATCCAAAGACGCACTTCTTTCATTTTTTTAGTTAAAATCCCGATTTACATGTATTTATTTTTAGTTAAAGTTTTAATTTTACTTGTGTTTAAATGATGTCGTAAATGATTAAGATTAAAATGATTATTTGGCTATGATTATTGATAGGTTGTATATATATGATGTCAAAACCCATATAGACATATAAATGTAGCATACCCCTTTATTATTACAAAATTATAATGTGAACATGAATGCATGAAATTCTAATTCTATTTAGGGATGCATGGAGATGAGAAATTTTGAAATTTTCCTTTTCCATCGCAAATTTCTTCAAGTGTGTGATTCCTAAACTCAGTTCCATTATAACTTGTCAGCTCCTTTACCTTCATGTCATTCAAGTTTTCAATATTTCTGATAAATGAGATGATGCATTCAGTTGCTTCACTTTTCTTTTTAAGACAGAATTACACTCATGTGTACCGAGAGTAATCATCTACAATGATAAGAGTGTATTTGTTGTGATTGAATGTTTGTAGTTTGACATGTCCAAACAAATCTATATGAAAGAGATGTAGGCATTTGATGATGGAAAATGATTGTTTTGTTTTGAATGAAGAGGTGCTTTCCTTTCTCACTAGCTAAACAGTGTTTGTCTTTTGAAAAAGTAAGAGAATAAAGACCAGCTACAAGGTTGATTTTGGCTAACTTGTTGATGTTTTTAAAATTGAGATGGGATAGTCTCTTATGCCACAGCAAGTTCACACTATTTTATGCTTTGGCAAAGAAACATGTATTGCTTTGTTCTTGATGAGATGACATATCAATGACATAGACATCTCTTATTCTGGGAGCAATCAACCTAATTTCATTATTTTGGTTGAATATGGTTCCTTGAGTCTTGGTGAATAAGACCTTGTAATTTGCATCACATAACTGGTTGATGCTGATCAGGTTGTGTTTTAGACCATTCACATATGTAACCCTTATAAAGGTGATACCATTGCAGTTCACTGAGCCATATCTCTTGATGTCACATGAAGAGTTATCTCCAAATACCACTTTAAGACCTGATTGCTTGTTATATATGTGCATATATTGTTTAACCCATGTCATGTGTCTTGAATAACCACTGGCTAGATACCATACAAATTTCTTTATGTAATCTTGCACATATATGGAAACTGATTAGTTTTTTTTTGTGAACCACTTTTTAGTGAGTTCCTTTGATTGTTGATGAGCAATCCTTGATTTCCTTTTATTAGGAATAGCAACTTGGTACAATCATAGGTTTCATGGGTAGAATATGGGTATCATCTTTAGCAAATGGAGAATTACATGAATTATCAAGTAGTGTGGGATAGCAAACAAGAAGATATAACTTGTTAATTTCTTGAGAAACCATGTCAAGTGTTTCAAGGTTGTGAAAGAGATCCAAATGCTCCAACAAGATTCATACAACTTCTTTCCCAGAAGATAATCTTAAAGAAGTGTTGAAAAGATAGAGTCAGACTTCAAGTACTTGAAAAAGAACGACATTGAAGATATGTATTATGTATGTTTGAGAAGAAGGGGTAATCTACAGCAGGCGGCATTAATAAAGGCTTTGATTGTATTTATTAGAAGATGTGTGATTTGGGAAAGGGTTCATAATTTCCAGCTAGGAATAAAGAGTTACCATATTAAAGTCAATCTTACTGCTCCAACCATCACTTTTCCTAAAGTTTAGTAATGCTACTTTGAAAAGAGTCTTGAGGAAGATAAGTGCTATCAATGTGGAAGCTCGACATAAATTCTTAAATCTCCTCTAAGCAAACAAGATAAAAAGTTAATGGTACTAGATTGAAGAACGCTTGAAGTATCGTCAACAGATAAGGAGATGAGAGAGCTTCGTGAATGAAAGATCACTTGAGAATCGTAGGGAACGTCCTGAATAATCGACCCTTAGGGGGATATTGTTAGGAATATTAAAAAGTGTCAATTATTATGTATTAAGTGGTCTTATACTATTAGTAGTTTTATGTTACGTTTAATTTGTAATAAGGCTTATTGGGTCACAAATTAGTAAAATGAGCCTAATATGCTAAGTATTAGTAGATTACAGAAAATGTTATAAATAGAGAGGATTAGCCTCCTTTTAGAAGAATACTTTGATAATTACCATTTGTAATCCTCATTTTCTCTCTTTTTCTTACTTTATAAAAATCCTCATTTGATAACTCCCTCTCTCTTTCTCAACTTTCTCTCAATAAGCTTAAACCATAATTCATATTGATACAATGCTAATAGGAATTATATCACTAAGCTAGATACAATCCGAAACCTAGATTGTTCCCCAACAACGGCGCCAAAAACTTAAGGTGGCGGATTGCAACACTGAAGTTTTACAATCCTCCTAGGTAGAGTACCTAATCGTTGTAGTGTAGTATATGCAAGACTCGAAGGATTGATCGTTCTCTATGAGAATAGTGAGGTAGGTTCGAATTGTATGTCACTAAGATTTAAGGGTTGTGGGAATAGTATATTTGTATATTTTATGTTTTTTTTGAAAAAGGTAAAATCAATATTTTGAGAGAGATGGTTTTATCTAAATTAAACTACTCCTAATTATGCAGAAAATGTAAATTTTATGGGGACTCATATAGAAAAACAAATGTGTTCACTTAATCACGCACTACTCCTTAGTTTCTCTATCTAATCTATTGCGTTGTCACTCCCTTGTTAGTGTAATGTGAAGTATTCCTCTAATTCGGTTGCGAGTTGGTCAGAAACGCATCTACGTGATAACCTAAACGAGTAGTTCCTATCAAACACTATGCTCGTCCAATAGTACATCATGCGCATTAAATACTTATCTAATTATCTTACCAAACGTGAGGTTTTACTTCATTAGTCACGTTTTACTAGACGTCTATGTTAAGGTATAGATTATAGATAGTTTTCTAATGCCTACCGTGCACACAACTAACAAGATACAATAGATCAACTATTACAACTAGGTTTCATGCAATTATAAGCAAACACAATTAAATTTAGCATAACATGTTAAGAAAAAGAAAAGAAAAACAAATAATCAAACAATATAAAGAGATTATTGAATGATTAATAAATGAATTACTTAACTTTAATGTAACATGAGAGTACATGACTAACCAAGAGCATAAAAAGCCCTAAAATTCGTCTATAGTATCAGCTCTAAGAGTCCACAAGTTTCCACACACGAATAATGAAAATAATGCTCAAATATATAGAAAATTGGTCGTGACGGCATCGGGTTATACTCATGACGCCATCACATCGTCGATCTCGAATTAAGGTTTTCTTCACCGCCTTATTTTGATGCCTTTACAAAAACATCGTGACGTTGTCACCTTATACTTGTGACGCTGTTAGGAAGACCATCAGGATTTACTGTGTCGTCAAAATCGCATTAATTTTAACACTTTCTGGGCACTTTTAAAGGCGTTAGAAAGGTGCTCACAAGTTGAAATTTGTAATTTTCCTTGTTTCTTCTCCAAATCGAGCCCAAGTTACGTGTATTCCATCTAAGTGCTTCCCAAATACTAAAAATACAAAAATCAAGGATTGAGTATAGCAGGTGCCTTCCCTGAGGTTGAGGTCCGAGGGGTCTGAGATTTAAGCTGAGTCGGGGTCTTTTTCATAATCACTTGTTCTTTATGCTCCTCTGTCAGATGGTCAGTACTTTTGAAAATTAAGCACTGATGATTATTGTAACATTCCTCAGAGAGGTGATTCTTAAATCCACAATGTTGGCAGAGGCCAAATTTTGCTTTTACTTTACCTTTTCTACACTTTAAACTACCTGGCTAGGAAGTAGATGTAGAGGAAGGCTTTATTTGTTCTTTGAGTCCTTTGACTTCTTGCATAAGGGTAAAAAGTAATTCTTCAGTTGTTTTTTTTAACAACAAAGGTTAAGAAAATATATAAATACAAGCTACCTAATAAGACACTAGGAGCCAAAAGTACAACATTTAATTACAAAGAGCATTGCACGGATTATCGAACCAACTGATCCAATTTAAACAAGCCTTTCTAGACCTACATGATATCCAATTAAACGACGAGAGCTTGATTTCGTTAAGGATTAGATCCTTAAAGGGTCGTTTAAGCGAAAAACACATCTCATTCCGAAACCGCCATAGAAACCAAAGAGTTGTTTGAACAACTACATCAAAGTAGGCTTTAAGGTTACCTGGTATATTGACTCTTTCGGCTAAGTTGATGGCATCTGAAAGAGAAGAGATTGAGACATTATTGATCTTCCACCAAATGAGAACCTTGAACCAAGTGTCTTTTGCAATTCTACACGAATTAAAAAGGTGTTCTTTCGTCTCTATATCTTCATCACAAACAGGACAACGTGTAGAGTTGAGGTCAATACCTCTTCGATTAAGGTTGCAATGTGTTGGAAGTCTCTTATGAAAGATCTGCCAAGAAGAAATGTTGATCTTAATTGGTAGAATTTTGTTCCATTTGAATGGTTGTGGTTCGAGAGGGTGGAGGAGATTATTAATGTAAGTCCGCATACTCTTAACGGTGAATCTCTTGTCGTCGCTAATTATGCATTCCCACATGTCTTCATCATTAGAGAGGCATAAGTTGGATATCAGGGAACAAAGTTCTTGTAGTTCTTGGTGTTTTGCTGCTGAACGAAGGGGTCTGATCCAGTCCCAAGTGAAAGAGAGGCCCATAGGCAAGGGGCAGTTATGTATGAGTTGTGGCCTACTTGCGGATGGGTTTAACCGGTGTGAGCCACCTGGAATAGAGGCAGTGGACAAGGGTCTGTTAGCAGCAGGTTGTGGTACTCGATCATAAACATGACAATTTGTGTTCCTTTCCAAACGAAAAAGCCTCGAGAAACTATTGCAAATGGGTGGGCCACCAATCCATGAGTCTAACCAAAACTTTGTTGTTAAGCCGTTGCCGATCTTCCTTTTGAATAACGATGGGAGGGTGATTCCATATGATAAAAGATCATTTTTCAACTTCACAATTTGATACCAAGGTCCCATTTTATATGGCAAAAAGGAACCTGTTGAGAGACCTCCTTGATCACCATGTATAGATATAATGATTTTTCTCCAAAAGGCATTTTCTTCATTTAAAAAACGCCACCACTATTTTGATAACATAGCTTGGTTAAAAACCTTAAGACTTCTAATATTAAGACCACCTTAATCGAGCGGCACAATCACTTTATCCCAAGCAATCCAAGCTATCTTCCTTTCATCGAAATTACCACCCCAAAAGAAATTGTTACGGATACTTTCAAGCTTATTGATGATAGTAGCAGGCACTTTGAAGGATGAAAAGTAGTAAGTACCTAGGCCACCAAGGACAGACTTGATGAGAGTTAGTCGCCCCCATAGGAGAGTGTCTTGCATTTGCAATTAGAAAGACGTTTGTGGAATTTCTCAATCAAAGGACACCAATTGGTACACCTTGACATGTTAGCACCAATTGGTAAGCCTAGATATATACAAGGAAGTTGAGATGGAAGACAACCAATGGTATTTACAACATAACTGACTTCGTTAGAATGAACTCCAATACCAAATAATTAACTTTTGTTGAAGTTTACTTTAAGCCCGGATGCAACATGAAAGCATGTAAGAAGTCTAGACAAGTTTCTTGTATTTGGGAGAGACCATTGACCAATAAAAATGGCATCATCTGTATATTGCAAATGAGAAATGGGAACTTTGTCGACACCAATTTCAGCACCAATGAATATATTCTTGCTTCTAGCTTCTAAGAAAATAACATTTAGTGCCTCGACCGCTGGAATGAACAAGAAAGGAGATAGAGGCTCACCTTGCGAAGACCTTTCTCAATCTTAAATTCCTTAGTTGGAGACTCGTTGATGAGGATCGACGTGTATGCCGAATTAAGACAAACTTGGATCCAAGTTTTCCATTTTGCACCAAAACCCATTTGATCCATAATTGAGTCTAAGAAAGACCAACTTAGAGAATCAAATGCCTTTTCAAAATCCACTTTGAAAATAAGAAGCTTTTTCTTGCGTTTCCAAGCCCATGACACAATTTCTTTAACCAAAAGTGGACCATCTGTAATTTGGTGGCCTTTTAGAAAGGCCATTTGCACCTCTCCAATAACCGAAGGGATAACCGTGGCAAGGCGGTTTGCAAGTACTTTTGCAATGATTTTATGTTGGCAACCAATGAGGCTAATTGGTCGAAAGTCACCAATAGTAATCGGGTCATCAACTTTTGGAACGAGGGTAATGAATGAAGAGTTACAACCACGTGGGATGTGAGGCAAACCATGGAAATCATTGACATAGTTAACAATGTCAGTACCAAGTAAAACCTAATATTTTTTATAAGCTTGAAAGAGAACCTGTCCGGCCTGGGAGCCTTATCTCTACCATAATCCCACACGGCTTCTTTTATTTCTTGTGGAGTAAAGGGGTTTTCAAGAAAAAGGTTGTCGTCAGGAGATAGTTGCTTGAAAAGGTTACTACGAAATGAGGGTCTATTGTGATTTGTTTCTTTGAATTTTGAATCAAAGGTATGAAAGATATGTAATTTAATGGTTGAGGGGTCTGTGATCCACGAGCCATCAATTGCAAGCCTATTAATTCTTGATCGTTTTCTTCGGTTGTTAATATAACCGTGAAAGAAGTTAGAGTTTTCATCACCCTTGAGAGTCTATTGTACTTTGGCCTTTTGTCTTTGATCTTTGAGATTTTTGTGTTCCATGGCTGTTAAGGATTTAACTATGTCACTTCTGGTGAACATGTCTGCTGCTGAGAGGAGTGAGTGCTCGGCTCTTACATCAATTTCCATTTTTTTTTCCCGCAATTCCATAGCAGCCGTTGTTTCAGTTGCAACGACAGTGGTTCTCCAAAGTTTAATGGCAAGTTTGAGCTTTTTAAGCTTGGCCTTAAATATGGCAGCCGATAGGTTCAAATGAGAGTCCGTGGGAGAGGACCAACGGTTGGTGATAACATTGACAAAGTCCTCATGAAGCAGCCAAGAGTTGTAAAACTTGAACGGGATAGGACCAAAGTCATTTACCGAGTTAAGAAGTAGGAGTGACGAATGATATGAGAACTCCTTAATGAGAGCCAAAATGTGAGAATTCAGCCATTTGTCAAGGAAGTGGTTAGAGACCAGGATACGGTCTATCTTGCTTAACTTGGAACCCAAAGTATTCATACGAGTGAATCTCATACCTCCCATGGGAATATCAAGAAGACCCGAAGACGAGATGAAGTCGTTAAAGAATGAAGCACTCCTACGACAAAAGTGTGATCCCATTCGTTCAGTAGCATAACGAACCTCATTGAAGTCACCCATAATAACAGAATTTGAATTAGCCGAATCTACAAGCGCCTTGAATCCATCCATAACTTCTTTTTCCTACTTAACTCTTGTGGGGCATATACGACAACAAACAGACAATAAGCATTGAGAGGAATCCATTTACCTAAAACAGCAAGAAAACCATCACCGGTTGTGGAGTTAGACATGGCGAATTTTGACGGGTCCCAGATTGCCATAATTCCACCCGACTTTCCGTCTGGTTTTTTCACCCAAAAATCAAACAATAAGTGGCCCCACATAGCCTGCACTATCAAACGACTATCAAGACTAGACATTGTCTCTTGCAAGCCTAGGAAGTGAATTTTGTTATCATAACAAAGTCTTCTAACCCAACTACGTTTATGATCTTCCCCGACCCCCCTAACATTTAGTGAGAGAATATTCATTAGAAACCATTGTTAACTCAAATACCCAACGCATGGGCTACATATGATTCTTTCTAGACCATATCAAAACCCAAACATTTCCAACATTAATTCTTTAGTTGTTGGCTCAGCCTTTTTCATTAGTTTCATTTCATGGAAAGAGGATGATTTAGGTAAAGTCTTTTTCTTGTTAGGCTTGCTGAGAAATCCATTCTCAGAGATCTGTATAGTCTTGTCATAGACTATGGAGATCTTAGATAAGTCGGGGACTTTAGACATACCCTTTGATGTCCTAGTGAGTTCAGCCTCTGAAAGTTTGGGCAGATGGGCCAATGGTTCCTGGTTGTCATTTATTGACTCAGTGTCAGAGACATAATCTGGAGATTCTTTAGCTTTAAGAAAGACAATATCCTTTGGAGATTAGTTGTTTTTCTTTTTGATTTTCCACCTAGAGCATGGACAATGTTCCCATGGATTTTCTCATCGAGCAATTTGTCGAGGGTGACTTTACTAGAGGTTCATTTTTCAATAACTTTATTTAAGTCAGAGATTTCATCATTCAAATTTTGATTAGATAGATTTAATATGCTAACTTCATGCTGAGGGAAAGGTTTTGGACATTGGTGTTCTTTATGTCAGTGAGTTCTAACTTATATGAGGACAACTCTTGTTTACGATAGTTAAACTTGCTGAGAAACTTTTCCTCTTATCCTCAATATAATGAAGATTAACCATTGTATAGTCAAGAACATGTTTCCTATCATCATTATCATTCATGGAGAAGAGTCTTTGTACCTTTTTTATCGTAATTTACACCTATTGACCAGATCTTGCATCAGACTTTCCCACATATGGCTCATCATCATATATACCTATGAAAGCCTTAACCGTTGTAACTTCATCATCCCTAGAGGATTGAGATTCACCATCTCAGTTAAAATATTATGCAACTAAACCCTTATCCTTTTTTTGGTTGGAAGATGAGATAATCTTTTGGTTAGAAGGGCAAGTTTAGCTTTGACATTTTTGTACCTAACCCTATAATCCTTTTGACCCCTATATGATGACTTGTTATGCTGATTTGGTGTAAATGATGGATATGATTGAGATTTTGATTTGTTACGGAATTTGTTAGATGAAGGATAAGATGGTAATGATGTTTTTGTGTTAGGACAGACCTTTTGAAAGTGTCATTGTTTTGCACAGCCAAAGCAAGTTTACTTGGATGTGTCAATAGGAGTCCTAGCAGCACCAATTCTCCCTGATCTTTTGTAAAGTCTTCTCTAATAAGAAAGAAGTGCTTGGTCATGATATTCTTGGTTCAAGCCAGCAATAAATTCTTGACTGCTCCTGGTGTCTTCTTAAACATCAGAGTCACTATCATGCACATTAGAATTTGAAAACAAGGCTTTTGAATTGGGTCCCTGAATGGTAATTCTCTTTGTCTTAGACTCGTAGATTTGATCAATCAGGTCTTCCTCATAGTTCTGTTTGCCAAATAGAGTAGCTAGACTATCATTTTTGATAAAGTTATTAGCTCTTTGAGTTTGATTTATGCTCAGCCATTTTCTTGGCAAGTTGTTGACAAACGTGGCATTTACCTCGGCTTGAGGAATTTTTACATCTTTGTTTTCAAGATCATTTAGCAAAAGTTTGTTGTAATTTTTCACCTTTGGGAGCTTTAAAGCCATTGAATTTCAATCTTAGAGCTTCTATCTTGATATCTTTTATTTTAGATGGTCTCTCACGACTTAAAATTAAATCATTCCACGTCGTCTTAGCAGTTTTACATTTGATGACAGCTTTCATAGTGTCATTAGGGAGAGACGAGATCATTATACTTTTCAGCCGCTTATCTTGATTGGCAAGCTTTCTATCATCAGATGTCCGTTGTTTTTGTGGTTTTGCCAAAAAGTTTTTAGAAGTAGATGCAGATGATTTTGGAATATATGGTCCATTTTACTTCAAGAAGAAAATTTTCAAATCCATCACGATAGACGAGAAACCTATCTTTCCATCTAGAGAAATCTTCTACATCCAATTATGGTACATTTGTGACATGAAAACCTCTCTTAGAATCTAAAAGTTGTGGGAGATCCTTAGTGATAAAAACATTGTTGGTTACATTGTCTATAGTAGTGTTGTCATCATTTTCATTCTTGTTGTTTTTAGAATTATTTCCAAACATGACTGGATCTTGATTTTAAAAACTTGAACGGTTTTATAAAGAGTTTTATAAATCAAACCGCTCTGATACTAATTAAAAGTCCTAAATAACACGTCTATATGAAAAGTAAAGTTTAAAACATGCAAGTAACATAAAGATAAACTTTTCAATCGTTTAATACTTTATTAATTATAAATCAAAGTATTACAACGAGCAATGGATTACACTTGTCAAATGACAATGTATAATTACTCTTTAAACATGTAAACTTAATGATTATCAAGTTTACAAGTAAACTCATGTAGACACGCTGATGGGATCAGCTGACTAATTGTGAGTTCGACAAAGGAGTAAATCCAATAAAAATCTACAACAAAAGCAATGACATTTACTCTAACAAGCATTTTCTATTTATAGTGGTACAAAGTTAACTTCAAGTGTGGTAGTTGGATAAGTTTCAAGAATCTGGTGGAGGAGTACAACTGCATTTATTGCACATGTATTCTTGGAAACAATTCAACCTTACTTTAGTGAACAGCTTTGCCAACTGTTCAGTCCTTTTACAAACTCGTACTAGGTGATCCTTTAATTCGAAAGACCTTTTGTCCCACCCTTTTGCTTTATCGAATTGTCCCACCTAATCATTCAGAGAATTAAGCTTTTCTCAATTTGCAGTCTCAAAGAGTAGTAAGATCATCAGGGTATTGTCACCCCTGATTCTCCTCAAATCATCAGTGTATTCCAAATGCATATCATCTAATATCCATATTAGCTAACGGGTATGTCTTCAAGTAATCTTTGACTTCCTTGACAATTGTCTTTAACTTGAATACTCTAAGGTGGCTCGCTTAAATTATGCTTCAACGAGTCTTCATTTACTCACTAATTAAATCAATTAGTCTTTTTGACTTATTCTAATTTTTGTTTAAATCTAGGCAGAGACAATTGAACACTCTATTGGCCCAACATAAACTTATGTTGGTATTATATTTGCTTGATTTAAAAAGTTAATTAATAAAGATAGAATTCTAAAAACACCACAATATAGCGTGTTGTAAACTAGAACTATAAATTTGTTGTAAATTATATTTATAATTGATTGTATATGCACTTCTTTTAGTATTGTTGATATGAAAATAAAATACTAAAACCCGATAGACTCATCTTATTTTTATCATTTCAATTGAATATACGATCGAATTCGGACATAAACCTATCAAAGTTGTTATAAATAGTATACATATATATAGAACTGGTTTGACCTAACGGTTGAACCGGTTAAATCGGTGACCCGGTGAACCGGCTACTCGACCTGATCAGTAAAAAAACTGGGTTTTAAAACATTGATGGTATTGGTAGGGGATAAGGGTGGCAATCGAGTCGTGTTCGTGTTGACCTATTCGGGTTTGCAGGTTGGCGGGTTATTATAACATCTACCTAAACACGACCCATTTATTAATTATGTCAAGAAACTCAACTCTAACCCTGCATAACACGTGTAACCCGTTTGTGCCTGTTTAATCTATATTTATATATATAGGTCAAGCGGTGAATAATGTTTATGGCTTGTCGATTTAACTAGTTTAAATGGAAAAATGATATAAGGATCCAAAATTTGATAAAACAACATTAAAATAACTATAAGACAATTACAATAATACATGAGTTACAATCGTAATTCACTTATATTAAGTACATAATAAAATACATTTGGTCCAAATCCAACATAAAATGCAATTATATATATATTATTGTTAGAAGCTTATATAGCTAAACGGGTTGACTTTTTTAATATTTACTCAACGCAAACAGGCTCCGTTTATTAAACAGGTTAGACGAGTTGACATGTTTATTCTCAACCCAAACATGTTTAACTTTGTGTCAGGTTTGTGTAGTGTCAAGAATTGCCACCCTAAAGGATGATTAATGCCAAAATTAAGAAACATGATGATTTTTGCAGTTTGCTCTATGAAACATGATTTAATTAAACATATAAATTTGACAGTCCATATATAACAAATGAATTAACCATCTTACAAACGGTGTTACAGACAATAATCTGTTATGAAATTGGTTCTCGCCCAGTATTAAAAAAGATATAAAGAAACGAAAGAACAAGTATACAGATAAAACCAAATTCAACCAAATTAGATGAATCTGCTTTGTGATCCACTTCTTGATCGACTAAGAGATGAAAGGATAGAGGTCACTGCCATGCAAGCGAAACCAAGTGTAAGGAGAACCGTAGCAATGATTCCCCGATCAAGGTACTTACGTATTCGGTCATGGAACTCATCAAGACTAAACCCCAGGTCTACTGTTTTCTTTTCTGCTAAAAATATGAAAGCAATGAGAACTACCACCTCATCTACGACGGCCTTCAACTCCATTGACGCGGCAAAGCCTGCACCAACCCCGGTTGCTAATATGTAGCTGATCAACTGCAAAAATAAGTGTGTCGTAGTGTTAATGCTCCCGAAGTATGGCCCTAATTTTGGGATGGTGTTTTCTTGGTGCCCTTAAAATGTCGATCTTCCACATTATTTACACATAGATATATCTTTACAAAGGCGTTATCCAATGTCAAATTTCCGTGACAGAAGTATGATCGACCTTGTGGCATCAAAGTTTGACATAAAAGCATTTTTGTCATACCTTATGTGCATAGAAGACGAATTCTGAGAGAAGCCAATGGCGAATCAAACTCTTCTGTGTGTATGCATAGTATATAGCGAAAGGAATTAGAATCAACGTGTAGACAGCACCGATAAGAGCCTCAGGTGTCGTAACACGGTAACACCATTTTTTGGGTGCCACATCAGCGCCACATCAGCATAACACCAACACCAACACCACTCCTCTAATCATAACACCAAATAACACCACCCACCTATTTATTTTCATAAAAACCCCTAAACAAGTATTTCATTATTTTAACAAACTAACTATTTCATTCATAATTAAACATACAAATTACATTAAAAAAAACACATTACGAAATTAAAAAAAAATACATTACGAAATAAAAAAAACATTACGAAATTAAAAAAAAACATTACGAAATAAAAAAACATTACGAAAAAAAATACATTACGAAATTAAAAAAAAAACTACTCGTCTTCGTCTTCGTCGTCCTCGTCACCCAAATCATTTTTCATTTTGTTTTTGATCAATTTTTTTTGCTTCTTGATCCAATAGGCGTCGTCTTCGTCCAAATCCTTGGTGCTAGTAGCTAGAAACCTCAACTCCTCCAACCGCATTAGTGTGCGGTCTTTTTCGGCTTGAGCTTCGAAAGCCCTTTCGGCGGCTTCCCGTTTCAGACGAAGCTCCTGCTCCATTAGCTCCCCGAATTGGGCCGACGCGCTACTTCCACCGGTGCTCGCCGTTGCGTCGGATTTGCTTTTCTTGGCGGGCCGTTGTTTGCCGGGCGGACGTGGTCGTGCATCGTGACCGAATAGATCCTCCTGGCTAGCCCCGGGGACGTCTCCGGTTAAGTCAACTTGTTCCGGTGCGTCCCATTTCGGGTGGAATCTCAAAACGGCCCAAGCATCTTCTTGAGAAAACGCGACCCCTCTATGCTCGTCACGGTAAATACTTTGAGCCCGTTTCAAATAATCCACATCGTTTTCGCCACTTTTCCCCAAACGTTTGGCCCGTTTGTACGCGGCGTTGAACTTTTGGCAATTGGCATTCAACGTATGCCATTTACTAGTCAACATATCCTTCGTACGGTTTTGAAATTGTATGATCCTATAATTTATCTCATATCATTTTTACGTTCAATTGAACCGATAAAAAAGATTGAGTCTTTACCGATAAAGTTTTGTTTTTAAGTTTTATATCTATAAAATTATAGCAGAGATTTGCAAAACAATCAACTTGTAATGTTAAGTTATACCGCTCGCTACGCTCGCTCGGCGCTCGCGCTTCGTTGATATTTCTAAATTAGTTTTAACTCTAATTTACTATTTTACAAAATTTTAACTTATATTATTCATCACGACTTCAACTTATAAATTAAACTTGTCATATATAGGTAGAGCATTTGGCAGGCACTGTGTTTAAATTTTGCCATATATGTGGTAGCATACTCAAAATATAGCCAAATTTATCAGTAACAAAACAAGTGAACTCATAGGCGACAGTCATTAGGAATGTTCTATTTGCCCCCCCCCTTTGTTCTATTCTATTGTGTTTCGCGCGCTCGCGTTGCTTCAAACTAATAACGGTATATAAAAAACAACTAGTCAATTAATATTAATGTTTATTGAAAATTAGAAATTTTATTAGATCGCGCGCGGCGCTCTCTCGCTCTCTCTCTCTCTCGGCCCCATGACTAGGGGGCGGGTTCATCAAACCGGGTCAACCGAGTCAATGGAAAACCATGCGGGTAATCGGTCGCAAACAAGCAAAAACTCGGGTCACATCTAGAACGCTCTCCGTACCGGTTCAAACACGGTTGACCGCAGTCCGCGGTAACACCGGGTTTTAAAACATTGATTAATTTGGGATGAATGGAGTATTTCAAAAAAAAATCTCAAAAATGTGTGAATAAACGGGTTCTCGATTTTTTAGCTTATAAATTAAATTTTTCTATAAAAATCACAGTATGTATTTAGTTGGTGAAAAATATTCTATTCTTTCAAGGAATTTTTCTTTTGTTGAGTTACACATTCTTGAGAAATATTTTATAAAAGATGAAATTCTTATTTTTCAAAATTTAACTAAAATTTAGGTAAGCCTCCACCTCTTCTCGTACCGCCGCCCGTCCCCTTACACCGCGCGCTCTCGCGCGCCGCGACACTCGCGCGGCACGCACTCACACAGACGCGCATTTAATCAATTTTTAAATAATTCATCTAAACGCATTCTCTAAATTTATAATGTATTTCTAGGGATAAAAACTCTTTCCTGTTTTTAAAAAAAAATCAAAATACTATTTTTTTTTTTAAAATCAACAACTAAACACACCATAAGCTTTTCTCTATGAGAACAAGAAATATATGTTTTGGTTTTACAATCTAATTAACACGAGTACGCAACGGAATAAAGATAAAGTAGTTACATTAATTCCATTAGAATGAAGAAGTATACCTTTTAGCACGAACGATACACCGTTAAAAGGTAATTGTAAATACGTAGACTTATATAGCGTGTGTATATACACACGAAACCACCAAGAATCAAAAGTATGTTTCCTTAGTTCACACACAAATCCGTTCTTAGCAAACTCACTCTCGCGCGGTCTCGATATGCTTTTTGGTCCTGCTCACGCGGTCCCCTTGCTGCAAAACGTATCACAAATCTTAACAATTCAGCTAACCGGAATGAAATTATGACTGATACTTTGTTCTTTCGGGGTGAACCAACAAGCCAACGGAAAAACCACTTTGGGGTTTTAATAACGAGTCGACAAAGAAGGAGAAGAAACCTAAAAAACCTTTAGGGTTCTTGTTTCTGCGAGCAGAAAAAAAAACCACAGGAAGATCTTATAGATGTTTGGATTTCAGGTTACCCTTGATCGCTCTCTGCACTCTCTCAACTGTACGCTCGTATCAGCCCTAGACTTTCTATTCTCTTAGGATTATTTTTTCATAGCCGACAAGGAAACAAGGGAAGTCAAAACCACCCTTTTATTCTTCGGTTTTGTATATTAGTCCTTAAAACTCTTTTAAAGACTAATATTTATATTTGTTTACATTTTAACGATCGTTTGCTTACACACAACCTATTTAACACTTTGTATACGTAAAACGTGTGCGTCCCCTTAGGTCGTATAATTCTCCGGACGTATTACTTTTATATAATGTTACTAAACACACCATAAGCTTTTCTCTATGAGAACAAGAAATATAGCCATGAAGAGATGTAGTAATTATCTTAAAGGGTCCTCTTGCACACGGAAAATTTAGATATATTCTTAAGAAACTTGTTGATTTTTGGCAAGGTTAATTAACTTGTTATGTTAGAACTTTGGACTTTTGGAGTAAAACTTTTGGCACAAAAATGTTGAGGAACCTTTTTTATCAACTGCAACTTGTACAAATATTAACTAATTAGCGAATTGAATATGGAAAGGTAATGAGCTAGGTCACTGACCTATATGTCTTTAGATCCTTCCAAGTCTTCTTCTCACCACCCAGCTTGTAATTGTTGCGAAACATGCACAGCGCAGAAGCTATAAGGAGCAAAAGTGTGAGGACCCTCAGCACCAACATTGAGTATGATATAGCTTTGACACCCATAGCTACGTACTTCTGTAAACAACTCGTGATTATACGTTGTTGATGTCATTGCTCATTGTTTTATAAGCGTTTTATATAGCCATTCCGTACGAACTACTAACAAATATATTTTGGTAGATGTTTACAAGGTATTTTTTTGGTCTAATGCACCGTTTAGGAATTCGATCAATTTGAAGCTGTCGGCGGGCCTCTAACTTTGTAATTTTTTAAATGAGGATAAGGTACGAATTTTGGTTGGAAAGCAGGCTTATGATCCTTATACATACCATATACTCCTTCTGAACTCGCCTTATAATCGTACCATCTGTTTTTCAATCCAGGTGATATATATCTTAAACTCATTAGAGATAAAAAAAACCGATCGACCTAATTAAATTTGCGTTACTAGCTAGTATGTATCTTGAGTTGCGATTTTACATAAACAATAGTTTTGAAGCCAAAAAACATCAAATGATGCATAAATTATAAAAAATAAAATACATGATGTTGCGATGTGAGTGGCTTATTAACTAGAAGGTTGTATGTTTAAGTTTCGTTGAGACTAGTATATGATGTTTATGTTGGATATAATAAGGTGGTTTAGAGAAAATCAAATAAATAGAGTATGAAACTATGTGATCGACATTATGCATAATTCAAATGAAATTACGTCATTGAAATACTCGTTGCGAGTCAATTTACATATTACTAGAAATTTATCAAACTTGAACGGATAAACCTTCAGTTTTTAGCATGAACACAATTCTCTTGTTGCAAAATGCATCGCCGTTTTGTTGGATGTATCAAGCCTTGACGCAAAAGATCAGTGTACGTCTTTTGATTGTATATGTTACCCTCTTCGTCTTCATATTCTTTTTCAAGTTCAGGTCGCCATTTATTCACAGCTTGTTTCTCTTTTATTATGCCCCATAGCTGGCGTGCTTCCTCAATTGACGTGATTTCACTAAAGTCCTTGCTATTTGGAATACCAAGTCTACGCATACCGTTTTGATGTTGAGATTCCTTGAAATGACGCTCATAAGCTCTTCTTCCGCGATAACTATAATTTCCACATATCTCGCACTTACACTCCTGAAACAATAGTCATATTAGATATGTAAAAAAGTTTATATAAATGTCGATGAATGATTATTAAAAGGTGAAGAAAAGAAACATTACCTGGCCAAGGCCGTGAAGCTTATAGAGCCAGAGAGGTATAGGTCTTCCGTCCCAACCCATTGGAATCTTTAAAGGATTATATATTTGTTGCTCGTCATCGCTTTCAGCTTGAGGGACTAATTCGGATTCCTCCCTTTCCACTTCCATTTCCTCATATGTCAGTGCCTGTTTCCTTTCTATATTTTCTTTTGTTCGCATTATTGTCTCTGACAATATATCGCATAGCGTCTTTATCTTGACCTCCCTTAAAGCAATCTCTTTGGAACGATCCTCTTTTTGTTCAGGTTTCCGTGCACCTATGCTAAAATGCTTCTTATCTAGCTTTTCAAGAGGCGTATCCTTGGTAAGAAAAAGCCTCTCTGCACGCTGTTGAACAGTACCTCCCGTCTTTAATCCTAGTGCACCCAAGGCCTGCTTTAATCTTTCAGGGCCGATTTCAACAAGTTCCTCAGCCTTACCATAAAAGTCCAGATCGATTAATGCATTTTGTTCAGGAACGGGTAGTACATTTTCTTTCCAACCGGATTCAAAGTCTGCTGCCACCTGTTTCAAATCAACCAATCAGATAGAGGTCGTTAAAGTTTCTGCCTTTAATAAACAAATACTACGTGTGGGTAAAAATAATGAATATACAATATAGGAAACAAAAAGGGAAGATAGAGTTTTACTAATGTGTACCTTTGTGAATAATCTGTCAACGTCTTGTAGGGGCTCTGTGCGTATTAAGAAACTCACTAGATAATCCAGCATTTTGCTCAAATAGTCCATGTATGGCCTCGACATTTTCATTTTAGAGGGGATGTGTTGCAGTTGTGGAAACACTTCAATAAATTCCGAGTAATCAATTTGCTTTCCAAACTTAGAATTGACGAAGTCCCTGTGCAGCTCATGCATATCTAGGTAGCGCCCATACCCTTCCTGCAAACAATAAGCATCGTGTAAAATGAGTCCAACTGATATTTTAAAAAGAATAGATTCAAATTAAAAGCTTTCAGATGAGAAAATGATTACAAGCAACTCTTGCTTAAGATATTAAGCAAACGCAACAGTAGAGATGAAGTCGCCGAGCCTGTGATATAATGATTGTGTCATAATTTAAACATAAATACTTTAATATGCGAGTATGTGACGAGAGATGCTATGAGAGAAACAAAAAGAGTGACTAACCTCTCCACTGAACTTAATTTGCGGTAATTCCCTTTGGAGTTGTTGCTCGTATTCATCAGTAATGTTGTCAATAGCTTGTGCTGTTGGACGACACCTATAATGCTCCCGAATCTGCATAAGAGATCAATTATGTATCCGGTAATTAAGCTTGTGATATAGCATAAGGCTTAATAAACAAATTCAATTATCTTGTAAAAACACAACAAATACTAACCTCTTTCAATAGGTGATAAAACATAGCAGTTTGTCCATCAAGGGTTGCTTCTATCTGATCATCCTTCCTTGGATTGCCTTTGTTTTCATATATTTCAACCTAAAGCCAAATAAAATTAAAATTAGTAAGAATTCTATCTCAAACTAGAATAAATGAACCTACTGCGGTAACAATGCACTTGCAGCAAATAAAAACGGTTTTCATTACAATGAAGCTACGTAGTTTCAGAGGTTTTAAAATTTGACTCGAATGAATAGCATAACGCATCTACGACTAACACTAGCTAGTATGCAAGTAAAAAATATGGTTCCAACATTGTTCCTCTAAAAAGTCGCCATGGCTCAAAGTTTTATATGACTCACATTATTGTTGAACGAAACTAATCATACTATATTATCATGTTTTGTAACTCATTCTATAATTTTTGATGCAATGAGCTAGATGCGTCAAACCCTAATTTCGCTAGTTCACTTAGTTTACTCTAAATATTTTTTTCGTTCACTCACATTCCTCAACTTACTTAACATGCTAGCTTAAAGTGATCTGAAAAGCTGATATGATATTAGAGCGTCTACAAACCCTATAAAATAATTAAACGATATATAAAGAAAGAAGAACGAATGAAACAAACTTACAAGTTTATGAGTAATGGACATAATTTGATGTATCATATATATAACGCACACGAGAGAGTTTCTGTGGATCGTTGTCACGAAGATCGTTAAGGATTAGCCTCTCCAATCGCTCGATATCCTCATGGCTCGCTCGAGTCATCTCTAACATCGTCGATATTGACATGCTTGTTTTACTTTTTGTTAGGAAGATTTATGATATATGAGGGTTTAATTTTCAAGAATGATATAATCGATTGCTTAAAGGGGTGCCATATATTTATATAAGGGTATATTTTAGTTAAACCGCCTTTAGTTTTGTTATGATATTGGTACTATTAAATGTTGCCATTTTGGACCCTTCTGATTTGTTTGTTATTTTAGCTGCGTTAAACTGGAAAAACGGATCGGCCGAATTTATGACTCACATGTACGCGGCGCGGCCTAAGGGTATCCTTTGATTTATCCGATTCCCAAATGTGCTCGTAAGGTTTTACTAGTAGCTTGTAACATACCCACCTGTGGTAATTCATACACGTGAGCAACTCCAACTTATAGCAAATTTTAATGATATAAGCTTTATGGGAAAAAGAAGCAACTGGACACTTGATAGTTCGAAAACAAAGTAAATACAATATACATACCAGGTAAATATACGACGGTATGCATAATGCATGAAACGACGACACAATGATATGCAGCTTGAAATTAAGTGGTTTGTTTAATGCCAACATATGAAAACGACGAGTAATAGAAGAAACAAAGCAAAAGGAAATTAACTTTTAAGTCGACAATAGCTAAAAGAACACAATAAAATTCAAGTGATACAACATAATCTGTAAAAACATAATTAGAAACAAAACCCTGAACAACAAATGGGAAGTAAAGGTAATTATCAAAGTCGTCAACATTTTAGATTAAACTACACAACTATGTCCATTTTCAACAAAATTATACTCTTTTTACTGTACATCACCCTTTAATACAAAAACATCATATATAAATATCACTCTGAAACCGATATCTCTTGATCCACCCTCCAATAGTTGCTGTCATTAAACTCTTTATTCGCCTCACTATCATTATCTTTTTCACCTCCGCTAGGAGAAGATGGAGGTGTAACCTTTCTTTTTAGCGCCCCTGCTTCCCCTACAATGCCCTCTTTAAGGGCTTTCTCCATGGCCTTTTCAGTGCCCTCTAATTCTACACCTACAAACTCCACATCTTCTTCAAATAATGAAGGCCCTGTGCCTTCTTTTTGGCTTGAATCAGATGCGATTGACCCGTCACTTGAAGATCCATTGGGTAGAGAGGGTGAATCTGTACTGACCGAGAGCCCTACCCCCACTGGTGTCTCAGGTATGTCAAGATTAGGAGTATTATCGTAATCTTCAAAAGGGTTCACCCCTGAACCACCGACGGGTTCACCCCATCCTACCCATTCGGGCATGGGTCTATCTGCAAACAAGTCTTCGTTGTCTGTTGACTCAAATCTGAAGAAGTCAACATCTGAGGCACTTGTTTTGTCGTTTGCTACATAGTCTTCGCTGAACGGATTTGGGCTTCGACTGGGGGTGGAATTGGAAATTATGTTATCAGTAATGTCTTCATCCACGCCGACCACCAAATCATCATCATTATTGGGGTTACCAACGGTAGAAGCTTCATTCAAGTTGATATCGTCCATTAATTCAGAAGGTGAGGTCGTTGTCATAGTCGTATCGCCCATTTTATCATCTTGGAAGGCAAACCAGTTTGAGTTTGTAAATAAACTGCTGCGACAAATAAAAGAAAAAAGTAAATATCATATTGTAATTGAGGGACAATATCTGCCTATCTACTTATGAATGGGTCGAATTGGGTCGTGTTTATATCTCTAGCAGGTCAAATGGGCCAAATCCGAACATTTGTGACTGTATGCCTAGCCAAATGACTTATGGGATCGAGTAAGATGATTCTAAATTCATTTCCTAAAACTTACCTGCCTTGGTCATCACCTAGCCTCAGTGATGATATCACAACTTCAGCAGATTCGTCCTCAAAGTAGCCCTCCTGCATCTCAAAATTGAATTACAGATTTCAGTATCAGTATCACAATCCAGAATACGTTACAGTTGCAGACACACAAATCACCATCTACAAAGTACAGCTATAAAGATTAAGATAATGATAACTCTAGAAATGAACCAAAAAAAAGTTCCAGTATTACCTCATCACCTTGACCAAGAGTTTCATGTCCCTGCCATCAGAATAATGAGTAAGGCGAAAAATTTTTGTACAAAATACTACACACTTGAACTCATACAAGAGAACCTTCAACATACCTCTTCACCCTCCTCATTATCATACACATTGTATCTAAATGCCTGGCTTAGATTATTTGCTAGAGCAGCGACGTCATAGTCTCTGTCATGATTAATGTCATCTTCATCACTATCCCTGTTTCTATCATGTATTGAAGTTGGTCGACTGAGAATATCACGATAGAACCACGATTAGCACCATGAAATTAAATAGCACTAGTGACTTTAGAGGAGTTGGTGCAGTAATCAGATGACATAATATAACATGCTTTAATAGGCAATCCATGAAAGCAGAGTAACAAGAAACATACCCACAAGCCCATCGATACACATTTTCAACCATATTCCGCTCCTGTAGAGCTGTACCCTGCCACTCATTCCATTCGCTACTTTCCTGGATCGTAGCAAACAAGATTTTAATTACATTAGTGCATGAGAATCATGAAAACTCATATTATTGAACAAAACATTTGTACATGTAAGACTGCTACATGAAATCGTTTACAATATTAGTATATTACAAAACTAGCCAGTAAGACCTTTACTAAAAAGAAAATTTTTAACATGGAGCTAAGAAGAGAACAGTTGGCCCCAGATACTAGTTTGCATAAAAAAGACATCAAGCAAGCAAAAGATTCACATTAACTTTAAAATATCTTACATACAGAAAAATAAAACTGGCAAGCATGTTTCCAATAGCTTATTATGCATATCAACAGATTCTCTTTCGTCAAAAACTCAAAATTTACATAAATAGTAGCACACCTGAATATGTGTTTGAATGCGGCTGTCAGTATTTGTCAACTGCATGATTTTATTGGCAATTCGAGTGATATGCCCAAGATTCCCAAGTCGAGGTGCGTTTCTTCCAGTAGCCGGCAAAGTAGGCTGCATAAGTAACATCAAGGGTAAATTAATTACATAATTACCATTTTTTTAACAAACTTGAGCGAAATCTCACCTAACAGAACACCTATACTTTTTCATGATAAATTTCCTTTTTTGTAAATTTATCTATTAATTCCTTATATAATCCGATTTTAGAAACACTCAAACGTCTGCAGATATGATTATAATAATTTCAAACAGCAGAAGCATAACCAAGAACTATCTTCTACAGCTCGGTCTAATTACAGGATTATCTGATTCTGATTATAAGAAGGCAACGATAAACAGCTTATTTACACCCCCATGGATGAATTTCCAAGATAGAATAAACCAACATATGTTGACCACCCTCATGTTACAAGTAATTAATCTTGTTTTCCCAAAAAGTGAATCCATAACAAAGGTGACATCAATTACCTGATTATCTTCCCCTGAAAGGACGGGATTACTATCTGTTTGAAGAATCTTTGACAACAAACCACATCCTTGAAACAGATGATCAATGATGGTATTGTTTGTGCTTTCTAGGCACGAATATATTATACTCTCGATGTGATGATGCAAAGCATTATTATAAGGGTACCTGCAGTAGTTACAAGTTATAGAAACTATTATCACAATTAAATAAGAATATATCATATAGAAATCAAGTTAGTTGTAGCATAATAGACCATTTGATATACGACTAACATAACAGAAGTATTAGTGGTGTCTTACTCAAAGAAAAGATCAAGAACTCTTTGTATGGTTCCAGAACTGATTAACTCCTTCTCTGCGATTTCATTCCCAGTTTTTAATAAAACGGAAATGAACTCCACAATCTGCAGGCAGATAACATCACCATACATGAGAAGTGAAGAATCAGCTAGAAGTAGAATTTAAGACATCAAGAGAAGGTGGTTTTTCTGCTTCATTTTTATATTTAATAGAGGTGGCAATGTCAACCCACTTATGAACGGGTTAATTCAGGTTACGTCATATCACTTACGAGTAGAATGGGTTGAGCAAAAGGCATAGATAAAAAGAAAATGAGCCAAACATCGCCCAAAAGTCTATCTTAACACAGTCTCCTGAATCATTTTATTTAAAAGATCAACAGCTTATTGAAACTATAAATCTTGTAACCCGACGACCTAAAACGTCTAGTATTTGGTTAACTTCTATATTTGCTAGAGTATAAAAATTGATTAACACGTCTATATGTCAACTAATACCTGAATCTTGCCCCGTTGTGTACCACTTTAGCCGAAAACCACGTTTATCATCACTATAAATTGTTTTTACAAGAATGAAAAATATGGAACTGATAAAAGCAATCTATATGTAAACTAACCTTTAGACGATGCTTCCCTAGAGGAGGCTTCAACTGGCCATACGTGGTTGGCAAAACCTTTTCATCTAGCGTCACATTCAATAACATCAACAGGTCACCTGAAACATTTTAACAGGTCATAAAAAAGTTAGATAACACAATATGTGTAATAACCCAACTCAATTAGCATAGCTACCAGCGCCTGTAAACATCATCTCATCCAAGATTGAGCAGTAGCTGCAGTACCATTATAAACCATGACGGCGTACAAGTCTATTATATTATTGCTACAGACAAGTGCTCGCCATTTGAGTGGCTTAATAGAACACCTTAAGGTTGATGTTACAACTGAATAACCAAGAAGAGAAACATAAGAAACTAGTCTATTCCAACACACAAGTTATAGTCATAAAAAAATATGCCTTAATGATGCCAGTTCAGATCGCATCAAAAAATGTCCAAGAGCCCCTATTTCGACTGGAGATGATTTGTAAACCACAAAAATACTACGCACGCCATAAGGAAAGATATCAACAGCAGAAGGTGCACCAAAACAAATCAGGCCCAGTAGTGTGCAAAGTGAATTGGGTGGCGTACAAATCACCTCCCTACTTCCAAGCATCAGCACTTTTTGGTCCTATATGAGTTCCGATGTCACACACGCATGGTGCCTATAAACTTTAATTCTTAAGATGCAGGACTGATTTAACAAGCATGATCTACCAGGCTTAGAGGTGTCCCAAGTTCCCTTTTGACGAAGTCTCAAGCTTGATACTAAATTTAGGTTACAAAGAAGGTATTAACACAATAACACTATGAAGATGATGCTTTAAATCCTTTTTGGTAACTCTCACAACATATGCAAACTCTGCACCAAGACTGCTTTTGTTTAAAAAATAACAATTAAAATAAAAGAAAGTGTATTGCCAAGTCCGAAAATTAATATACTTACACGTCAAAAGGTAAACGTATGTTCATTTTGTAAAGCATAATAATATCAGAAACATTTTCATAATTTTAAATTGTTGCTCACAAAACTTGTGAACAGTTTGTTAGTATTTAAAAAGTGCCAATACTTCCAAACGCTGACTTCTGCCTGATTTTTTTTTTTCAAAAATGTATGTACATGAAGAGATAAAACTGTTGTCAAATGAGGCATGAGTTATCTGGTGTTATATGCTCTCACAATCATTACCAAATGACCTTTGGCCCAATGGTATCAAGTATCAATGAATATCCACAGCCATTAGGTTGTGCATTCAAGTCGGTTCAAAGATATCAGGGTATCAACACAGACAGTTCAAGCTCATGGGTGGCTTTCTGCAGGTACTATGATTAAATGTTTCCAACGCTAAGTTCGAACTGTTCTTGCTATATAAAAGAACACACTTATGTTCTATAATCTATACAGCACTCATGATAAAGAAAGTCCCAGAGAAGAAAATTTTAACAACGCAGAAGATGCCATTGCAGTCTAACATTAAAAATATAAACGCAACTACAGAGTACAGACATCATATGTACAGAACTCACCAAGTTTGGGTAGCATTGCTCCTACAGTTTCCTGGTTGACTTGCACAGGTGACTCATACATATGCTGACCGCGAAAAGAATAGAAGGGAGGCGAAGGAACTGATCTTTTTGGATCCAACAAAGATATACACACAGACAATGAGCTGACAAGTCCGGATTTTGAATGAGAATCATCCAACACGTGACCAAAAATCCTTGAAACGGAGCTGGAGAGAAAAGAAAATCATTAATATATATCATGTACCCAAAAGAGTAAATAAACAGAAATTCCAGTATATAAGGTCAACAAACCTTGGGGTGGAAAGTTTAGAAGCAAGTGGAGATGACACATTTCTAGTTATAGCACATAACGTTTCTGCTGCATTAGCATGCACTTCAGGAGAGCTCTGAAGCAATTTAGAAAAGAAACAGAGTTATTATTAGAGAGTAAAGGTAAATTGTTTAATACAATCAGATGAAACTCGTAACCAACTTTTGTACACTTAAATTATGTGTTCGCCTTATATGCATCTGAATTGGTTCAGGTCACTGGTGAAAGTATTCTAAATTTCTAATACGCCTATCAGAAGCAATTGGTGATATATTATACGTGACAATTGCAGTTTTACCCTGAGAGCTGTCTAAATTATGATCCAGTGGATGGCACACGTGAAAGCATTCTAATAGGATTTGTAGCAATCAATATTATGTCATGCACATATTTGCATCTGTATTCACATATGAGCTGTCAATGTGAAGTTGTACTCACCGATGGACTCAATTTATCTACAATCATCTCCAACAGGTTGCTATCTGTTACCCACTGCATCACATCCGCGGAATCGGCATACATATGATCATCAGATCCAACAAGTCTTACCAAGATCTGTATTTAAAAAGGGAAAGAATAACCAATTAGTAATCAAGAGTTATCATATAACTCAAATTAAGAGTTCAAGCCAAGTAAGCATGAACCTTTAGATAAGCTTTGCGCAGCATAGATAGTTAATTTACTAACCTCCATGACTGATGTAATTCCAATCAGATCAACCAGCTGTTGGAAAACATATTGGTGGACCTGTCAACATTACAAGTTAACAAATTGTATGACTAAGTGATTTTACAGGCAGCTGTCTTTGGACTTAAAAGGAAATTTTGAAGTAAAATATTCTCCAGGTAACCAATTATGAACTTTTAGGTAACGAGTTTAAATGCATCAAAATCCCAAAATTAAGTTGTAGCACAGTGATCATAAATGTAATGAGGTCAAATGCATATGTGAGATTTCGGTCATTTCACTACTACATCCAGAAACTTACTAATCTCACAATCAAAGAATTGCAAGTGTAACTAATTTAAAGAGATCGTAAACTCTAAAACAACCCTAAACCAGACCTCAAACAGCTTCAACATTTATTCATAACTCATGTGGATTATCAACGCAATTGTTCATAAAGATTCTATCGGTGAAGAAGCTTAAAATTAACAAATGTAGAGTACAGTGTTCAAAATTTAGAGTATCTATTCAACAATTGAATAAGTCTTAATATCAAGTAGAAACGGTGATTGAAGGATACAGTTGAACCGTTATGAAGAATATTAAGTAGAACTGTAATCAAAAGATAGCATCATATCTAGAAAAAAGTTTACTCACCTGAACATAATTCATAAGTGGGATTGTCTTCCGAACCATGAGACATATTACAACCTACAACACAGCAGAATCTCAATCAATGGTTTTTGCCACACAGATCCTCGACATTTGACAAATATTATCCCACGGTGTGTGTTCTAATCCAACTAATGAAATTCTTAAACTATGCATATTCCTTAGTAAAACCTAGATTCAGCCAGTTGTAAATTTCCTTTTTCAACTGAGCATGGTTTATTTTCAAACTACTACCAGCAGTTTAGCACTCTGTCTCCCTCCAATTAATTTTGCAATACAGTATGATAATGGTAGTCAAAACGAATATTCAACTTTACAGATCATACCTTGCTGAAGTACCCAGCTAGTAAGGCACTATGTGAATGGGTTGGTTCCAGGAACGAGAAAAGTAAATTCATTAGCTGCAAGTTTGGGTTTGAAACAAAGAAATTAGACTGAATGTAATGATACATGAATTTACGTAAAACTCGTAATAAATATTAATCGGAAATCAGAATACTAATGTGTACCTCCTCTTCTTCGACTAGAGTTTTAAAGATCACATCAATTTCGCACGTAAAGATCTCACATGCAATGAAAGGGAACCTAAACGTATAACATAAATTATAAGAGATAATCAAATTCACTTCAGATGTTATATAGGCCGTGAAAATCCAAAATTATTGAGAAAATAAGTATTGCGATAATTTTTCGGTACTAAAAGTATCTGACTTGTTAAATGATAGACAATAACCTACTTGAAAATACGTTTGCTATCAGCATCCTCTTGAGGCTCCTCGGTGATATATCTCAGTAATTGCTCAACCTGAGCTCTGTCTCGCAAGCTGAAAAACAAGCACCCTGTTAGTACTCAACACATACATTCTAGTCATCCTATTTAAAATCTAATTCTTATAAATATTACAATATTCAATTACGGGACAAGCCAGTTTATGATGGTAAATACAAATAGATGACTTCACTCACAAGTTAATAAGGCGACTATTTAAAGCTTTGCATTCTTGAATAATATCTTCCTCGTCCAAAAGCTCCTCCAAGGTGAAATTCTCCTTGTCCAATATAGACTCGACCTAAACATATGAAAAAACCATATTTTTAGTCAAAATAAGCAACAAACCGAATAATGAAGCTAAACATTGCATTTCTATACAATACACTAGCTCAGTCCAATTTCATATTAAATGAAAAAAGAGACGATACCTAATAATAACACTCTTAACTACTTGATTTAAATGTTTTTTTTTAACGGCAATTTTTTCACATCCTATACCACCTATCTCACAATATATCTCACAAATGCCTCCAGGAACTTACATACCACCACTGGACCAAAGGCCTTGGGTGGATAATTTAAACATATCTTCCAAGAACTACATGATCCAAAAACATCAGTAAAATGAAATTCATTTTTTTATCTATACTACCATTTACGACTTTATGCATAGCTTAGGCACATGATAGATTAGACATAAAGGTGTAAATGAGCCGAGTACTGCCAAGCTCGAGCTCAACTGCTAAAACTCAAGCTCAGAACTTCAGAACTCAAATCGAGCACGATCGAGCTTTAGATTTCATGCTCGAGCTCGCCTTGACATCTTAAACTCGACTCAAGCTTGATTTCCAGATGTCAAGCTCGAACTCGATGAAAAAATCAGCATATCAAGCTCGACTCGACTCGATTTTTATAAAACAAAGTGATTACATTCTCGACTCGAAAATTCACTCGAGTAGCTCGAGCTCGACTCGTTAAATCGAGTCGCTTTCAAGTATTTTACTTGTTGATCTCGAATAGCTTGCGAGTTGTCTCGTCTCATTTACAACCTGAGACAAAATTGAGTTTTTAATGAGAGTAAAACATGTCTTCAACTTGCCTATTCGAGTAATTCAGGTAAAGTTACTTCGGCAATTAATTTGAACAAAATTTCGGCATAATTCTTTCGTATTTCCCTAATTCCTCTCCCCCAAACATCTAAACTAACTCGTTAAAACACTCAGTAATCACAATTCATAACTAACTTAATCCAAAAACTCCACATCCCAACCACACAATACTAATAAATACTGATTCCAAACACAGTAATTCACAAATCTATGTGCAATTAACCAAAAACTTACCGGTGAAGAAGCGGATAAAGGAAGATGCCAAAACATGATGAATTGTCACTAGTTTCAGATCTGAAAACCCTAGGTGTTTGTTAGAGCTTATAAATTAACGATGTGTGAATAAGCCCTGATTTTTATAATTTAGGGGATAGAAAACTTATAATTTAATCCGAATTCACATAAGCTCATATATAAACTAAAACAATTTATATCCATATTCAATATCGGCAATCGGCATAACTAACTCATCAATCATTTAATTACACTAACTAATTCAACATTTTCACAAGTCAAGCACCTAATTCGAGTATTCCACGTAAAGGCGAACAATTCTAATTATTTCCGCAGTCGGTCTGAACTCCTTGCGTATATCAAAGACATATTAACTTTCAGCAAAATTCTTTCGTATTTCCCGAACTTTACATACATCTAAACTAGCTCGTTAAAACACTCGGTAACCATAATTCATAACTAACTTAACCAATCAAACTAACATTTCACAAGTCAAACACCTAATTCGATTATTCCACATAAAGGCGAAACAATTCTATTTTACTTCGGCAATTTGCGTATATCTTAGACATATTAACTTTCAGCATAATTCTTAACTAACTTAACCAATCAAACTAACATTTCACAAGTCGAACACCTTAATCCAAACACTCCACATCTCAACCACACAATACTAATAATTACCGAATCCAAACACAGTAATTCACGAATCTATGTGAAATTAACCAAAAACTTACTGGTGAAGAAACCGATAAAGCAGTAAGATGCCAAAACATGATGAATTGTCACTAATTTCAGATCTGAAAACCCTAGGCGTTTGTTAGAGCTTATAAGTTAACTTATAATTTATTCCGAAATCACATAAGCTCGTATATAAACTTAAACATACTCCTTAAATATTGGCATAACTAGCTTATCAATTATTTAATTACAAACTAACTAATTCGACATTTCACAAGTCAAACACCTAATTCGATTATTCCAACTCGAACTCCTTGCATATAGCTTAGAAATATTAAATTTCGGCAAAATTCTTTCGTATTTCCCGAACTTTACATACAGCTAAACTAACTGTTATAACACTCAGTAATCATAATTCATAACTAACTTAACCAATTAAACTAACATTTCACAAGTCAAACACCTAATTCGATTATTCCACGTAAAGGCGAAACAATTCTATTTATTTCGGCAATTTGCGTATATCTATCTTAGACATATTAACTTTCGGCAAATTTCTTTCGTATTTCCCGAACTTTAGATCCGTAACCATAATTCATAACTAACTTAACCAATTAAACTAACAATTCACAAGTCAAACACCTAATTCGAGTATCCGGCCTTCCCGAACTTTACATAATTCATAACTAACATTTCACAAGTCAATTACACATATAATAACCTCCTACAAATCCATAATCCAAACACTCAATATCTCAACCACCAACAAAACAGTAATAATTACCGGTGAAGAAGCAGATAAAGCTGTAAGATGCCAAAACATGATGAATTGTCACTAATTTCAGATCTGAAAACGATAGAGCTTATTAAATTAAGGTGTGTGAATAAGCCCTAATTTTTGGGGATTTTTATAATTAAGACAGTCAAATCGATTAAAATGAGTGAAGATTGGAAAAGATGATTGAGAGAGTTAAAAAATAAACAAGAAGAGGTGGGAGGAGTGTTTGTTTTTTTGTTTGTTGGGCTGATGGAATGTATGGGGCAGGTTGCATAATGACAAGATATTATGTCTAAATGGCCCATTTATGTGGAATAACTGAAAAAATATCTTTTTTTTCGTTGCAAATAATACCATTATTAGTAACGATTGTTAGTCTGGCCTGTTAAATATGGTCAAAGCCCTGTGAAATGGCAAATGTACATTCGTCTTATTCCCCACTTTGATATTCTTTTGAATTTACAATTATATATATTATCATAGCAGTTGAAAAATCCACTGTAGAATTTAACAACTGTTAATAACGTGAGTCCAGCCCGGCCCATTCATTGGCCCACTAAATGTATTTTTGTTTTCCTATAACACTGATAATATGTCACGCATACACATATCACACATAATACACCAGTCTTCCAGAAACCACACACACATGAATTAGGGGTTTCATCTTGAGGGGTTTTTTTATTGGGGACAAATTATTCTGGAAGGACCTTCTTCAACCCCAGGATGTGATGAGTCGACATCGAGGTGCCAAACGACTCCGTCGATAAGAGCTCTTGGGAGTCATCAGCATGTTATCCCCGGCGTACCTTTGTTCCGTTGAGCGAGAGAATGAACTGATTGATTAATATTGGATTACAGAGGTTATGATTTTGATTAGACTTTTTAATCTTTAATTTGTTAGGGAAAAGGCATCGAATTGCTGATGTTGAAAGAATTGGTCTAAAACCCTTACTTCTTGGGTTTAGTATACCAGCCACGGCGGGTGTTTGGATTGTATATACAATTGCATTCCTATTTTGAAACGTATTTATGGTTTGGGATTGCTTATATACGATACCCGTATCTTGGCGAGGCAACCGCATTTGGATTGTGGTTGCAGCCATGGCGAGTGTGTTGTATCGCATCTATATTCGCATTCCTATTTTTAAATGTTGACGATCTGTCAACTTTGCAGAAAGTGGAAGGATGGTAGAGAGCGAGAGTTGCTCGCCTCAGCAACCTCCACAGGCGCACACTGGCATCGTATTGTTTAATTCATGTGTGTGCGTTTTCTGGAAGACTCGGTGTATTGTGTGTGATATGTGTGACATATTATCAGTGTTAAAAAAATTAGGCCCGGTGTATCCTAGCCCAAAATTTTAGCAGGAGCCTACTGTAGGAAACGACATCGTTTCTTGCTTAAAATGATAATACTTATAATGTTATGCGGTGCGTTTCACTTGGTTGGGATAATGCGGAAAGTGGAAGGATGGTATAGAGCGACAATGGTTCGCCTCGGCAACCTCCACAGGCGCACCTAACCCATGGATTAATCCAGCTTTCTGTGACAATGGTTACACATAAGCCTAATATTGGATAGAATGTTATAGGCGATGATGATAATTTTTGGTGTAGTATGCGTGCTTTACTAAGACCTGTATCCTGGCTAGGCAGTCACACCAAGCATGTGACTGCAGCCATGTCAAGTCTTTGGTGCCGCTACTGTGTTCATATATCTGAGCCTCATTTGCGCAGCCTAATGATTTTGTCAATCCATCCATATTTCCTATGCTTCTTTTTAAAGTGTCGGACAGCAGGGCAGTTACGCTTAGCGCATAAAAGGGGTAAGAGGGTTGTTAGTTGTGTTGGATTCTTAGAGCAAAAGATGCGTACCTTTTTTTCTTTTTTTAGGCGATGATGATAATGTTGTGTTCACTGTGCACAGTTTACCCACGACCGTAACCACTCCCGCAGATGCCATCCATCTATCGTAGCACACAATCTGTATGTACTTTCCATAGTGGTATCGTATACATGTATATCTGTATGTATAAAGAACATTGCTGATTCAATTGGCTATATGTGTTAATACAGACACCAATGCTGCAAGTATTGGCGATAATAGCCGGCAGACAGGTATCCGTGAACACCAACTACATAGAAATATACTACATTTGTTGGTTATTTAACAACATCTAACATTTTGAATTTGTTTTTCTAGGTACCAGAAATCAACGTCGGGTATCATGCGCACTCCCTAATCATCAACAGTAAGAAAATTAACTTGCCTTATACATTACTATATATCCTCATATTCATCCGCACCGAATTAATACACTCACAGTCAAATGAGTAAGTTGTGTATAGGCTTTGATTGTGGTTTACTTGGCTGTGATGATCCTTGACTATGTTGTGTTGGAGCAGAAAGTGGAAGGATGGCAGAGTGCGAGAATTACTCGCCTTAGCAACCTCCACAAGCCCATCTACGACGTCGATTAATATGAGCCGATTTTATCATGTATTTGTTGAAGTAGAAACGTATAACGCCTAATTTTATGGGGCTAGCTAAAGTCGCACCTCAACTTAATCAGGTTAGTGACGTGCACTTATTTACCATGTTGTCTTTAATCTTTAGTTACATTTTTTTAGTTTCTTAATGGTGGTTGCAGTTTTGGAATGGGCGAAGTTGCATGGATTCAGGTACTGATTCAATAAGCGGCTGCAGTTGGTTCGAGCTTGCAAAATTGTACACACCGTAAGTCGTTACATGAAATCCAAACACACATATGCCTATAAGCCGGCAAAATAAGTTAATCCAAACACCCCATAATAGCTTTTTACTGTTTATTTATATGTTTATTCAGGGGTGAAACAAAGATTTCAAGCTACGAATGATTATGCTACTTCATAATAAAATTAGCTGCCAAAGAACTAAAGAAAATTAAGCTTAAATCCATATGATTTTAATAGCTGTAATGACAGTAAATTGCTTTTCACAATATGACTCAGCTTTAGCAAGTATTAAGTATACACCCGCAATAGATATCAATCTGTTTACTAAACTTTTGGAAAATATCTGGATCATGTAAAGATAACTACTTTCTGAGAATAGGGTGATAAATACATGTTGTTCGATGACCCTAAAACACTCTAAACTATTCTATCTGCTTAAAAATAAGCAGATATACAGTAAAGCAGAAAAAGTTAGTAGTCCCAAACGCCCTTTAAACGTGTTGGATGCTTTTGAACATGTGATATTTAGTGCAACATTTTTTGATTGTTGGTTCGAAATGTATCCATCACAGCTGTGTTACTGTTTTTTAAACAGATTTAGACAAAAAGGTTTAAAGAAATCTTAAGGCACATGAACTTAAACATATTTGACCGTTACACAAAGTTCGCATTAAATAGTGGCATGATTACATATTCTGGTAGTGAGACCTGATGTTGAAGGTTATGTATTCCTCATGTTGATTTTCTTGATGTGAACTAAGAAAAAGCAATGGAACCACTGTGCTTAGTCGTGGCTGGATCCTATTTTGCTTATTGTACGTGTGTAGTAAGTGTCTCGTGTACATTGAATTAGTCATGCAAGTCTTTTTTTTGGGCGGCTAGGAAGGATATAACAGCCAATTCATTAATTTCCGTTTAATGCATAAATCATTGATGATATTTTCGGTACATACTTCGATATTACATCCCATTGTTTATGACTCATTCTACAGTTTGAAGCAAAAGAAAAATATACCACATATTAAAGTTTGCTTTACTTTGTGTTATTATAATTAATGGTTGTCATCTTTAATTGACTATATAATGTCATGATCAAATAAGTTGTTAAAGAAATGTATATGGAGATGAAAAAAAAATAGAAACAGCACATTCATCAAGTTTTACGGTGTAATTTTTTTATAATGAAAAACTTCGATCAATTTAACCGAACATGTTAGAAAAACATAAAACAAAACATACAAAACTCCAAAAATATGTAACACTTGATATGACAAGCTCATAATGTTTTTCAATTTTGCACCAATACGAAATCAATTAATCTTTTTTTACAAAGCGTGTTCTGAATAACGTATTATGTGTTCTGAATAGATGTTGCATAATGGCGTAATTAATTCGAAAAAAATAAGCCCCGCGGCAACGCGCGGGCTACCATGCTTGTTGTAATTAATTACTCTTACTATTAACTAAAATGTTTTGTCTTTTTGTGCCTTGGTCTTTGACATGGAATCACGTGACCCATTTTAGTGTCTCACTTTCCCTGTCCCAATTTCCCTTAGAGTAAAGGGTATAATGGCGATGGGGCTTCGCCGTGGCTGAGGTGGCAGCTCGTCGCCCCTCGTCGCGGCTCGCCACCACACCCACCCCCCCTTTCGCCGTTCATTTCGTCACAAAACGAAACGGAGGAAACATTAGAAAAAATGGGGCCCACCCCCTTTTCTATGTGTTATGTATTTTTGTGTCATGAGTGAAGGGGTATTTTTTTTGTGTTGTGTTGAAATGAGATGGCGCTGAGATGACAGCGGTGGGGCCTAAATAAAGAGGCTTTGCCTCTTCACCATACCCTTTACTCTTACTGGTCTTTTTCTCCGGTATTAAATTCCGACGAACTAGACCATCGTAAAATGATGACTAAATTTAAAAAACAATGTCATTGTTGAGGGCACTCGGAATATTTTCATGAGGGCACCACATATTTTTTCTTAAATTTGAATTTTTTTCTACATGATTCTTGGTTCCGCAAAAACTTTGTTGGGGGCGACGCCCCCTGCTACCACACAAGTGGCTCCGCCTCTGGTTGGAGTAGTGCACCCCTAACTATATACTTAACCATAATAAGAAATGGGGTCTAGAAAGTGATGGATGTTGTTTTCAAGGTGGACCGCTGGATCCATATACTACGCACTTTTTGGAGCACTCGATACACAACATGCAGTATTTATAGTTTGATATATACAAATGGTCCAAGAATTGGAGGCTTTTGAATATCTTGTAGATATTTTTATTTTTTGGGTAAAGATATCTTGTAGATATTTTGAATATTAGTGAGGCAAGTATCCAAATGAAGTTTGTCTAGTTGATGTGCTTAACAAGTTATGATGTACAATATGATAATGTACACGTATCAGCCGCCTCCAGTTATAGTTGCCAACCGTATTTCCCTTTTATCTACTAGTTATGAATCAATTGTTTTTTAATTGTGATTAAGTTTAGGACCGACAGATAAAGCATTTTCAAGCTTATCAACATGGGATCGTTAGACATGAAGATGTCTCATAACAATATTTGTAGTTTTGCTGCAATCAAATTCCCTTTTCTTTACTTTTTGTTCTTTTGGTCTTTCTTATCAATTAGTTATGCTATAGTTATAAGTTTCTGCGCCCAAAAAGTGATGCTTCATTGTGCCCTTGTCCATAGGGACCTCACGGCATACAACCGAAACAACTCCTGCTAGATAGCCGCCCCTTTCTTTCTTTTTACAGCCTCATGGATGGACGAAATAAGGTAAGCTACAGAACGGGGCAGTGAACCCTTGCAAAGTAGACAGCAATCAAGAGCTTCTCAGCCTAGTAGCTGATCCGCAATATTGTTTTAGTGTGTACTTGTAGACTATGGGAAGTTTGGAGTCTTCAATATGTTACAATATGACAACCTTACGTAATTCTTTCGAGGCAAGTGATCTATGAACTTCTTATTTCATATTGAAAGGAGTCAAAGAGGCGAGTCACTCATGTTAGACATTAAAACCCCGTGGGCAGTACTTTATTATTCATCACTATTTATAGATTACAAAAGTAGCATAAACATAACCCTAATGGACCCAAAACCCACAGACCAGACTTGGGCCAATTAATTTATTCTCATCTAATACTCCCTCGCAGTCCGATCAACGAAATCGCGAAAGCTCGAACTGGAGCAGAAAACAAAATAAAACATTAAAGCAATAACTAGTTATTTGATGAAGGCATCCGACAGCAAGCGTAGACAGATCTTCAAAACAGAAAGTCATGAACTGATAAACCTGGATAAACAATTTTTTTTCATACGGGATAACCAAAGTATCATTTTTTTTTGGATAGCCTAAAGTATCTTTTTTTTTCATACGAGATAACCCAAAGTATCGCTTTTTGCGGATAACCCAAAGTATCATTTTTTTTCATACGGGATAAACCAAAGTATTTGGGATCAGGATAAATTAAAGTATCATTGATGACATCAAATAACCTCACTTTTATAGTATCATTTATCCCATGTAAATAACTCATTTTGTATAATTATGGTAAAGAATTGTTACTTAATCGTTTGTATTTGAGAATTGTAGTAATTATGAAGTACTTAGTGACGATTAGCTAAAAGGCACGCATTCTAGAGCTTAAACGAAGAAATATGAAGAAACTGATTCTGACATCCTATACGCCGTACCCATCAAAGAGGATACGGCGTATCTGTGCCTCCTCTTCACTAAAGACCACGAAGGAACAAGATTCGATACGCCGTATCCAGAAGAAGTTTATACGCTGTATTCAAGATACAGTAATAAAATATTCTGGAAGATATCGAAAGTTGTCCCTACTTCAAGAAACCCCCCGATACGCCGTATTGACCTTAATCAATACACCGTATCGACCAAATTCCAGACCTTATAAACAGAAAATCTAAAAACGGGTTTTCAGTGTGCTAAATCATATTTTTGATATCTTAACCATAAAAGTCGATTTTCAGAAGAGAAGAAGAGCAGAAGAGGTCGAGCATAGTAACTAATTCCATTGGAAACACTTTGTAATCTCCTATACTCTTGTAATCGTTTAGTTTTTGGTATCATTCGTTAACTCGGCTAGTTTACCTTGGCTAAATTATTACTCTTGTATTGATTATGATGTTTGAAGGCTAATACCTTCGGGTATTAGCCATTATTATGAAGATTTGAATGTTTGGTTTTGTTTTGTTTATATCGATTGCTTAATTTATCGTTGATTGCTTGTTTATGTTTATCAGTTTATACTTGTTTACGTGCTTTTGTATGCGACCTATCATTCAACTGGGTCTAGTGATACAGACCAAGTAATCTAGATGTCGGGATGGCTCTCCATATAGTAATTTATACATCTAGAACAATAGGATCACGAATAATGACCTATCTTTGCCTTTAGATTGCGAGCTTAGTTGGACCGGCAGGTGACCCTTGGGATCAACGAGTACGTTCTCAATTAATTGGTAAAGACTTGGCCAGTGAACTACTAGTATATGAATTGCCTTTAAGCAGTAAGTGGGTAAAGTCTTTATGAGCTAGGGTTTAACAAGCTCACCATTGCTTTAACCCCTAAATAGATTATAATCAGCAAATAAGGATGCTTTATGCTGATACGTTTAATTGTGATAGAATTCTTCGTATCTAGGTCTTAGAAAGAAGTAACGCCTAAGTCTTAAGAATGATATGCCGCCTCGAGATAAGTAATTATTGCACTAAATAAACAAACCAACGTTCTAATTGGATTAATCATGGCTAATACGGTTTTCTTATATTTGGCTAGACCGCTCTTTTATTATCTGTTAATTTACTTGCGTGTGTTATTGTGTCTTAAGTTGATTTTAGTCACCACAAAACTCGTGCCAGTCTCTCAGGCTAAAAAACCCCATTATCCGTTAGAATTAGGATTAACACATGTTTAGCATAGGTTTAACATAGAATAGAATTAACTTAGTCTAGATAACCAAAATATTAATAAATTGAAAGATTGTTTCTTGCTCTTAGTGATCGACACCCTACTTACCACGAAACTCTCATCTGACCGGGTACACTACCCGTTAAAGTGTTGTTTTTGGTAAAGTCGGCAAAATAAAAAATAAAACTTGAAACATAAATTACAACCTCACAACGACATATCAAGTTTTTGGCGCCGTCGCCGGGGAGTGAAAACTTTAATCTTTGTTTTTATTTGATATTTTGGTTTTTAACATTAGAATAATCTAACTCCTAGGATTAGTGTAATTTAGATTAATGTATAATTATGTATATTTGCTTGTATATTTGTTTGTTTAATTGTTTATTAGTTTAGTTGTTCGTATGTTTAATTGTTTTCTAATACATTGTTCTGGTCGATAACCTGATACGGCGTATATACTTTCAATGGGTATGACATATCCAACTTTCTTGTCCAATACAACGTATTCGTTCAAAAGATTAATACGGCGTATTCAAACTTATTGAATACGACGTATTGATCGTCTGAAACAGTAACAGAAGCTTAAATTTTCTGTATGTGATTTTTGTGCTTAATTTTCTATCTTTATTCAGAGCAAATCCTGCTGATATTTTTACCTTTATGACAAATCATACTTATCAGAGCTAGTTGATTGAAGATGTTACTACGAGAACTATGGCAGAACCAATTTTAAAGAAATACATGGAAAATGCTCAAGCTGACTCAAATCCTACTGAAACAAATACGAATGATGATATGAACATTAAACTCAGCAAGGAATTTTTGATGGAATTAAAAAGTAATGCATACCACGAAATGTTTGATGAAGACGTGGTGGACCACATTGCTAAGGTGCTTGAAATACTTGATTTAATCAGCATTCCTGGTGTGGACTCCCATCAACTACGCATGAAGGTTTTCCCTCTCTCACTGGCTGATGATGCACGACAATGGTGGATAAACGAGGGGGAAGGAAAAATCACCACTTGGGAAGAACTTGTTGAGAATTTTTTTTGTAAATTCTATCCTGAATCCCACGATGGAGAAGATGAAATGTTGGACGAGGGGGATAACTAGGGGATTGATCTACTTGAATTCATATCACGAGTAAATTCTTCATTCGAAAACCATATGAAAGTGGATGGAAGGACTAGAAAGGTATTATTCCATTCCTGGATGAATGGAAGTTGGAATAAAAGACGAATGGATAACATTATTTTAAACAATAAAGAATGAAAGGAATCTGACTATGGAAACCCCCTTAACACTACTACTGATTCATTCTTCAAAGTCCATGACGAACATGACATTGAAGAAGGGAATGAACTGAGACTAATGAAGCGTAAAGAAGACAATAAGAATGATGAGCAACCTAATAAAAGGGTATGCAAAGCCGAGAAGTTAAGCTATAAAATATTTACTAGGACCTAACAAAGAATACATTGCTATAAAAAGATGTGAATATAATGCTTGGGAAAGAAACAAAGATAGTATGTCTCAAATCTACCAAGAAATTTCTCAGAAAAAGGACAACGGATGGAAGGTGACGCGAACCGAGTGATGAAAGCTGAAGAAAAAGTCTAACTTAAAGACTAGCTGAAACAAAAGTGCTATTAGTCAATATGTTTGATTGACTTCCTTCCAATATTAGTTTATTTATATTTGGATGATTTGTTAATCATGAGTGTCATAGTTATCTTGATTTGTCAATCATGAGTTATCATAGTTATCTTGGGCTCAAGTCATCCTCTTTGTAATCTATATATACTTTGTATTTTGGTGAGAAAATCAAGGACATCAATTAGCCTTCCGGGGTTTTCTATCTTCCAATATGGTATCAGAGCTAGGTGTGATTCTCATATCTAATCGGCCGTAATGAGCCGCCATCTTTAACCACCTAACCCCGTCAAATCTTATCCTTCTCCTTCTCTCCAAATGCCTCTTCCTCTGGACAATCATAAAAAAATGGTTTGTCTTATCTTTTCTTCTTTTCTAATAATAAAATTGGTTTTCTGTTTTCCTTCTCATAAAGATCTGTGATTTCTATCTTGAACATATTATTAATTGATTCTTTACCCTAAAAAAAAATATTGTTAATTGAGTTTTCTTTCCACTTCAATTCTCTTGTGCTTCATTACAAAAATCCATACTCTGTGGTTTAAAAAAAACCACTTTTTCCTATTTGTTCTGCAAATCAAATCATATTTCTTATCTTTGTATCTTTCTTCTCTCTATCTTGTTTACATCTTTGAAAATAATACCTCACAATCGTTTTCAATCCCTTTCTTTTTATTCTTTCACAATAGAGCAGGTTAGATCATAAAACCTAGTCGGCCGTCAAGAGCCGCCACATCTATTTCACCCTATCAGATCTCTCCATCTCGATTATCAAGACCTGTCGGCAGTCATGAGCCGCTTCTATTATCTCTAAAAAAAGCAAGTTTCTCACAATCATCACAAACTTCATCTGTTGCATGTCATGTTTGAAGACTTCAAAGACTCTTTATTTTTTCTATCCGCTGCTAGATCTTCATCAATAAAATAGTTATAGCATTAATGTTTTATTTTTATCTCCAGTCCGAGCTTTCGTGATTTCACCGCTCGGACTGCGGGGGAGTATTAGATGATAAATGTTAGTCAAAGTAATTAATCTTAGTCAAAGTTGTTAGTCAAAGAAATTATTGTTAGTCAAAGTAATAGGCCCAAGCCCGGTTTGTGGGTTTAGGGTCCGTTAGGGTTTGTTCTCTATTGTAAGCTATAAATAGTTGATCAATAAAAGTTATGCCTCACGGGGTTTATTCATCATCTAACATGGTATCAGAGCTAGGTGTGATTCTCAGATCTAATCGGCCGTAATGAGCCGCCATCTTCAACCACCTAACCCCGTCAAATCTTATCCTTCTCCTTCTCTCCAAATGTCTCTTTCTCTCGACAATCATCAAAAAATAGGTTGTCTTATCTTTTCTTCTTTTCTAATAATAAAATTGGTTTTCTGCTTTCCTTCTCATAAAGATCTGTGATTTCTATCTCGAACAGATTGTTAATTGATTCTTTACCCAAAAAAAAAGCAATTCACGAAAGCTCGAGACTAAAGAGATTACTTGTTTTATTGATGAAACTAACTTTGTTGTGGACAGTCTTTAAGCAAGCGAATGAGCGGTAGTGAATCTTTACGATCCATTGTATTTTGTATCTCTTTTGTAAGAATGGTGATGGAAACTTGCGTGTGTGTTAATTTCTTAATCATAGATTACAATGATAAATGGCTAGGACATAATAATAGGTAAATGGATAGATCAAATCAATGACTAGATGATTACTAATTGATTGACTAATCAATATGACAACTAATTATTGATTGGATAATGTTAATCTGTGATGCTAACACCCCCCGCAGTTTAAACGGAAGGCTTCTCGACGGACAAAACGGGACTAAGTGAAAGCCTTCTTCTTCTTCTATCATCTTCTGCTCGTTGTTTGTTTGAGCGAGAAAACATAATTGTGTTTAGTGGATAGTGGGTTTGTTGCTTGCGGTTCACTTTGCGTGTGACGTTTATTTTTACGTCATGCCTTTTGCCTTTAGGTAGGAGCGACCAATTTATAAAACAAACTATTTTCGAAAAAAACTATAAAAAATTATCTCCGCTAATAAGTTGAAATGCGGATTTTTTTTTGCATTTCTTTGTTGTTTTTGAGAGGAAAGAATAAGTGTAGTTGCTTGATGTTGTTTTGCTTGCTTGCGGCATCTCCTTTGCATGGCTTGCTATTGCTTTTGGTAGGAGCGCAAATTTTTGACCAACTATTTTTGAAAAATATCAAGGTATCCCGAATTATAAAACAAAGAATAAAAGATAGTTTTGTTGATTGATGGCTTGCAATTTAAATTAGATGGTTTTGGTGCAGAGTTTGACTGTTGGTGATGGTGGGTGAGGGTTTGATCAGATTAACTCTTCAACATGGCGGTCCTCATTTTTCTAGAGAGAGCCCAAGCATACGAGACGCTTGATTTATTGAATATGAAAACTAATAAGAGAATAGGAAAAGGTACGATTGGGATCTCTTCGAATCATCGGGAAGTTGCCGATTACCGGAGGACAGCTATTTTGTGATAAAGGGTTACTGTTTTTGAGGATCTACAATGGCGTCTGATACCATGTAAGAATGGTGAAACTTTGTGTGTGTTATTTCATTAATCATAGATTACAATTTATAGGGGTATAATGATAAATGGATAGACACTAATCAATAGGTAAATGGATAGACACAAATCAATGACTAGATGATTACTAATTGATTGACTAATCAATATGACAACTAATTATTGATTGGATAATGTTAATCTGTGATGCTAACAAGTGCTTCTCGAGAGACAACCCGGATTGTTATTTATTTTTATCCAGTCTGTCTTCCTAGACATCAATACGACGTATCCGCTTCATACCATACGGCGTATTGAATGTCTGGACGTTATCAGTCCTTTATTTTTATGCACTTTAAAACTTTATTGTTAGATCTGTCTATACGGCGTATTTATGCACATGATACGGCATATTCGGCAGACTGACACGTATTGATACTTTTTTTACAGGCTTCTATACGGCGTATTACAGTTTATGGATAGGGCTTATTGGTCCCCTGTACAGTTTATTGTTTTTATTATTTATTAACCGTAGAATACCCGATATAGGATTTTGCATGTTTTTCCTATATTTTGCACAGGACCTCGCTGCAAAGAAATCGACAATGTTGGTGAAGTATCTACAATCTGGAATCTTGTGTGTGTTATAGTCATGCTGGTATTCAGACGCATTTACAACACACATTCTTACTCATAAAATCTACATGGAGAATCTACCGAGCAAAATATCAGGGGAGTTTCTCATTCTAATTCTTTTAATTCCTGTTTTTAATATTTTATCTATACAACAAGGACGTTGTATAATTTAAGTGGGGGGATGGGAATTAGAATGCATACTTGTCCTATTTTTCACATTAAAATGCTTAAATTATGCTCAAATTTAAAAAAAATTCAAAGCATACTTTTGTGAAATTACTTGTTACATAACCCGCACACAATAACCCTTATTAGATATTGTGAGGATTTAACCTTATCCGTTTCCAAATGTTTACCCAAATTCTACAAAAATATGAGTGTGCCGGTGATGTTGTAGACTTTAGAACTTGGCTTGGTATATCTATTCGAGATCACAGTGATGAGTACTATGGATTTAGATGGAGTAACTTGTTTAAATTGGTAAATTTTTAGGATTACACCCAAAAAGCCTATACATGTTGTTTTATTAACTAACTACACTGGTTAGTTAGATCCCGTATAAACCCTTTGTTTACTCTGATTTTAAGAGTAAGATACCCCTAGAAAAACCTGTAGAGCCAATCTTTTAGGAAATATTTAAAAAAAAAAAAAAAAAAAAAAAAAAAAAAAAAAAAAAAAAAAAAAAAACAAAAAATAAAAAAAATAAAGAAAAAAAAAAAAAAACAAAAAAAAAAAAAAAAAAAAAAAAAAAAAAAAAAAAAATAAAAAAAAAAAAAAAAAAAAAAAAAAAAAAAAAAAAAAAAAAAAAATAAAAAATACAAAAAAAAAAAAAAAAAAAAAAAAAAAAAAAAAAAAAAAAACAAAAAAAAAAAAAAAAAAAAAAAAGAAAAAAAAAAAAAAAAAAAAAAAAAAACAAAAAAAAAAAAAAAAAAAAATAACAAAAAAAAAAAAAAAAAAAAAAAATAAAAAAAAAAAAAAAAAAAAAAAAAAAAAAAAAAAAAAAAAAAAAAAAAAAAAAAAACAATTAAAAAAATAAAAAAAAAAAAAAAACAAAAAAGAAAAAAAAAAAAAAAAAAAAAAATAAAAAAAAAAAAAAAAAAAAAAAAAAAAAAAAAAAAAAAAAAAAAAAAAAAAAAAAAAAAAAAAAAAATAACACAATATTATTTCGTTACACTTTTTCTCTCTTATCATACCTTGTTAGATTAAGTCCATTTATCAGTTGCTAGTTGTTTAAAGTGTAAAGTATGTATTTCTCGAGTCTTGTGTCATTTTCTATCTCTGGTACGGTTGGGAAGAAATTTGCACATTGGAAATGAGAATATAAAAAGTAGTCAAAACTCATATATTTTTACTACCATCACAACTATTGGTACGCCTGAAGAATGAAGAATTATCAAAGAAATTATCCGGAGTTATTATGATCATGAAGATGGTGAAATTACACTGAGATTTCTAGTTATATATTGTGTAAAAGAAATTAGAAAAATCGCAACAAAAAAAAGAGGAGGAAAATTTGAAGATAATCGTTTCACAAAAGCTTAAACCGAAGGAATTATATGAAGGATCTATTTTTCGTTGATACGTCTTATAAGTCAACGATGTAAAGTTTTGTATAAAGTGGTAGATATCGCCACTTGTCTTGTAAAAGTAGGTAAAGTATGGGATGAATAGGAAGTTGACCGTACAGGGACACGCCAAACTTAGGTTGTGTTTTTTGAATCTATGATCAAGACGTTTGTGTACATAGTTGTGCCTTTTTTATGGTAACGGTCAAGAAAAAGTATCTAGCAACTTGTACCTTATCTGTTTAGACTTAGTCTATTTCTTTCGTAATTTTTATTTAACAACAATTTATTTCCCTTTCCTAATCATTAACCTTGGGTTTTACTCGAATGAGGATGTGATCGAGTCATGCATGTTTATTCGTTACGGCCATGTATGCGCGATTCAACTGCCTTGTTGGTTTATTACTTTTGGTGAAAGTTAGAAGATCCATACCCTATATCATTCTTCATCCTAACTCTTGGTTAAACTCGAATGAGGATGTGATCGAACAACATGTCTTATTCCATCGTAACGGCCATGTATGTGTGATTCATGCTTCCTTGTTGGTGGGGCGTTAGTTTTGGTGAAAGATGTTAGAATGATCAACCTTAAGCTCTTTAATAAAAACCCATTTACTTTATAAACTGGTTATCCTTTAGCTCTAGTGGTGGAGATGTGTATCCTTGCATGCTTATGATAGAATTTTCGTCTACGATATTCCGAGCAAATTGGGTTAATTGTTACATGTTACCACATAGATTAGTTGAGTGATTTGAGTGTTTTCATCTTCCTATTTCGTAAGGTGTTTGGTTGTGTACTTGTAATAGATCAAATAAATGCTTAAATGGAAAAATCCTTAAGGATACATTTTTATAAACTTCTAAAGGCTATTTGAGGACAAGTAGGATTTAAGTGGGGGGATATTTGATGACATCAAATACCGTTACTTTTATAGCATCATTTATCCCATGTAAATAACCTATTTTGTATAATTATTGCAAAAATTGTTACTGAATTGGTTATATTTGAGAATTGTAGTAATTATGGAGTACTTGGCGAAGATTAGCTAAAAGGTACGCATTCTGGAGCTTAAACGAAGAAATATGAAGAAACTGATTCTGACATCCCATACGCCGTATCCATCAAGGAAGATACGGCGTATCTGTGCCTGCACTTCATTAAAGACCACGAAGGAACAAGATTCGATACGCCGTATCTAGAAGAAGTCTATACGCCGTATTCAAGATATAGTAATAAAATATTCTGAAAGATATCGAACGTGGTCTCTACTCCAAGAAACCCCCGATAAGCCGTATTGACTGAGGTCAATACGGCATATCGACCAAATTCCAGACCTTATAAATAGAAAACCTAAAAACGGGTTTTTAGTGTGCTAAATCATATTTTCGATACCTTAACCATAAAAGTCGATTTTCAGAAGAGAAGAAGAGCAGAAGAGGTCGAGCATAGTAACTAATTCCATAGGAAACACCTTGTAATCTCCTATACTCTTGTAATCGTTTAGTTTTTGGTATCATTCGTTAACTCGGTTAGTTTACCTTGGCTAAATTATTACTCTTGTATTGATTATGATGTTTGAAGGCTAATACCTTCGGGTATTAGCCATTATTATAAAGATTTGAATGTTTGGTTTTGTTTATATCGATTGCTTAATTTATCATTGATTGCTTGTTTATGTTTATCAGTTTATACTTGTTTACGTGCTTTTGTATGCGACCTATCATTCAACTGGATCTAGTGATACGGACCAAGTAATCTAGATGCCGGGATGGCTCTCCATATAGTAATTTATACATCTAGACCAATAGGATCACGAATAATGACCTATCTTTGCCTTTAGATTGCGAGCTTAGTTGGACCGGCAGGTGACCCTTGGGATCAACGAGTACGTTCTCAATTAATTGGTAAAGACTTTGCCAGTGGACTACTTATGTATGAATTGCCTTAAAGCAGTAAGTGGGTAAAGTCTCTATGAGCTAGGGTTTAACAAGATCACCATTGCTTTAACCCTTAAGATAGATTATAATCAGTAAATAATGATGCTTTATGCGGATACATTTAATTGTGATAGAATTCTTCGTATCTAGGTCTTAGGAAGAAGTAACGCCTAAGTCTTAAGAATGATATGCCGCTTTGAGATAAGTAATCATTGCACTAATTAAATAAACCAACGTTCTAATTGGATTAATCGTGGCTAATACAGTTTTCTTATATTTGGCTAGACTGCTCTTTTAGCTTCTGTTAATTTACTTGCGTGTGTTATTGTGCTTTAAGTTGATCTTAGTCACCACAAAACCCGTGTCAGTCTCTCAGGCTGAAACCCCCTCTTATCCGTTAGAATTAGGATTAACATAGGTTTAGTATAGGTTTAACATAGAATAGAATTAACTTAGTCTAGATAACCAAAATATTAATAAATTAAAAGATTGCTTCTCGCTCTTAGTGATCGACACCCTACTTACCACGAAATTCCCATCTGATCGGGTACACTTCCTGTTAAAGTGTTGTTTTTGGTAAAATCGGTAAAATATAAATTTAAAACTTGAAACATAAATTACAACCTCACAATGACACATCAATCATACTGAAGAATAAACCAATGTAATCTCCACCTAAAAAAAACATATATATATATTTTTAACAAAAGCAAAACTTCTAACCTTTTTTTTTGTTTTAATGATGACAAAGAGGAGGCGTAAAGGAATCACAGAAGGTGAGTTTGTATTGTATTGCATGGAAAAATATAAAAGAAAACCATATCATGAAATATTTTGAGATATCCATGGCAGATATGGAAAAAAAATAAGGGTTGGGGTTTGACGGGGTGATATGTGGAGGTGGCTCTACCTTACCTAAGCCTGAGGATCAGACCCGCTCTGATACCATGTTAGACATTAAAACCTCATGGGAAGTACTTTATTATTCATCACTATTTATAGATTACAAAGGTAGCATAAACATAACCCTAATGGACTCAAAGCCCACAGACCGGACTTGGGCCAACTAATTTATTCTCATCTAATATGTTAGACATTAAAACCATGTGGTCAATACTTTATTATTCCTTACTATTTATAGTTTACAGAAGAAGCATAAACATAACCATAATAGACCCACAGCCACAGACCGGACTTAAGCCAACTAATTTATTCTCATATAATAGCTCAAAGTGTATTTTTGATGCTTATATACTCGTAATTGGTTTTGAGTACATTTTATTATATTCACGCAATTTCTATTAATACAATTAAGCATATTAACATCTTCTTAGAAAGAGAAATGCTAGAGTCACAAACAAACTTCCACAAACAGTTTTACATAATGATTTGTCATGTAACTTGTGGATACATGTAAGAGAGAGAATTCAAAAGTAAGTTTGAGAAGACACTAATTACATGACAAATCATTTTGTAAAACTTTTTGTGAAAGTTTGTTTGTGGTTCTAACATTCCTCTCTTAGAAAAGTGGACCATTTGTTTTTCACCAAATAATACATGCCACCTAGGTTTAGTCATATCTTTAGACATGCCGATTGTTCTTTAAACGAGTTAGTAAACCCGTGCTCCGCTGCGAGACGGTTAGCATACGTCGATTTTATTTGGCCGAAGTGGATCCTGGGCGTTACGTGGCGGGGTGTTTACAAACGAATGTATCTTAAGGCAATTCTAATCAGTTCCATACGAACGTTATTATCTTATGCTAAATCAGAATCACATGATTACTAATTTTTAAGACTATTTCGTATTTTGTTATAAGTTGTATTCCCATATCTGTTAATTCCGCAAGTACTCAGACTTAACCAACATTCGAGCATTATTTCCTACAGCCTTTTTTATAAGCACTTTGTTAAGGCTAAAAAGACTCAAATTCATCATACTAAAACTTAACATCTTGTTAAGGGCGCCAACATAGGCTGACAATATCCATGGATGCTCCGGTTCCACTGACAAACAAAAACAACGATAGGTTTGAGTTCACATTATGTCAAGACATTTTGGCTAACATGAAAATGTTGGGGAATACGTTTAGGAATCTCAAAGATAGGACTGCATGGATAACAGTTAAGATGTAACAATTTCACAGATATAAATAAGCATAGACATACCTATATGTGCGCACAACTTTTTCTTCGTTCATAAGACACGGGTGCTGGCTATTACATCAATGCATGCTGTGACTGCAGACATCGAGTACTCAAGGAGCTTTACATGTGCCTGTAAAACATATATAATTGATTAATAACTTTATTTTACACGTGACATTAAAGACTGATTGCTGAAATAATCTTATAATCGATTCCAAATCGCAAACTGACATACCAATTCCGACCCAGTTACATCAATCAGGTCAATTTAGGTTCTATTTTTCTATATATCTCAAATGGGCCATGTATTTTCTACCTAAAAAGGGGTTAAACAGGATGCAAGTGGCCCAAAGTTTGATTTTTATTCATGAAATAGATTATCATCCTCACAGTTAGTTCAATCATAGTTTAATTATTCATTCATCTTTTATTAAGAAAAGAAATGGAGGGTCAACCCAAACCCTTGTTTCGAGCCGTCTAAATACTGGGCGATTTCAAATCGGCCCGTTTTGAACGATAACCCAACCCATCCATCGTGCAACCTCTAACTTCAGGGGCATCAAAATCACAATAATTCAAGTTAAAAAAATCTATTCAAATCAATCATGATATTTACGCATATGGGTACCACCACTCCACCCATACATACCTGTACCAAACTTCCAAAATATTTGTGGCTGGAAGACCTCATCTGATACCAACGCTACTAAATCATCATTAGTAATAACCTTTTTCATTTCAACAACCGATTTAAGCCGCCAAAATAAATCATTTAGTTCGTTCCCATCGATGTCGTAACCAAGATGGAGACATAAGAGAACAAATGGTTTAGTGCATAACAAAAAAAGGTAGCAGTAATGCAAGTTCAGGGGGTGTTTGGCAGCGCAAGTCCGAAAACAGTTGCGTGCTTGCAAAACTATAACCTGCCCGGGTCAAGGTCAACTCAAACCAACCCGTTACCACTCCCAAAATAATTATGCTCCTTTTAATCCAAACTCATTTTGACCTGTAATCCCTAACACTACTCGAAATCTCAGCCAAGTAGTTACTTTTCAAATTGGACTAAATAATAAGGCAAATTCCACTACCATTTTTATTTAAACAACTACCCGTCAAAACGAATTACAAACTATGACTATCTAATAAAATGCATATTAAATAAACAAAAGTTAATTGAAACATACCTTCTCTTTTTGCTCAGCTGCTTTCCGAGCTCATAGTTCAGCCCTAATTTGGCCCTTTTCAGCTTCTCGTTTCTTCCGCTCCAATGCCACAGTGGTGTTCACCTTTTTTCTACAACAACATATAATTTTAGACCTACATTCATACTAAAGTGTAAGTTTAGCTCGGCTGACGTGATAACAAAATACAACGGTAGCCACACACCAAAGAAGGGAACTACTTATGTGGGTTATACATCTCAATCGACACCTATGTTGAAGACGACTGGTAATTCATCTAAGAAAGATAATCTCTCCATGTCTAATTCTTTTTCTGCCTTAAATGAAGAAGAAGAAGAAGATGTGGAAAATGTGTATGATGAATCGGCTAACTTAATTCAAAACACAAAAGCTGGTGGAAGTTCATCTTTCACGGCTGCTGCTGGTTAGCTTGTTTAGTTGTGTTATGTGTTCTAGTTGCAATTAGTTGTTTCTAGAGTTGTAAGAGTTTATGGCATGTCATAAGCTCTAGTTTTAGGTGTTTATCAAGTTGTTTAGCTTGAGGTTAATATGGTACTTCAGCCACATTCTATTTGTACTTAATTTTTTTCGCTTTTAATATACTTTACCGGGGTAACCCTTTACAAAAAAAAAACAGTAGCCACACACCCCTTATAGACATTTCTTAGTTGCGGGTGAGTTGATTACAGTCCACAGCCCGACCAATATGCAAACTGCTGTAACGGATTTCGAATGAAGTTTTCCACTTTTAAAGAGTTTTAAACCCAATTATCCTAAAACGATTAATCTATTTATTGGCCCATTACCCAACCTGCCCAACTTTAGTAGGATGCAATAACAGTAAGTTAGACCTCCATACCTAGCCTTGCGCAAGAGTACCTTTTCCACCTCCTTTTCCTTGAACAGGATTTAATGCCTCCTCAACCCACTCTAAAATATTCAAATGACCTCTTTATCTCGGCACGTCATCACATACCACGACCTTCGTTTCATCAATGCTAAAAACCATCACTGCCATACCCTGCTCAGGTGTGTGTAGAGACCTTCTTCTAGCGATGTTGAGTCATGGCAAGCATAGCTGTCATTTGTGTCAAACCTGTGGTAGGACGGGTTTTTAAACGATGTTCATATCACAGACGGACGGACAGAAGCCCACGGATAATGATTGGCCTAACCTGACTATCTACACAACTAAACATTTTTCAACCACGTGAATTTTCGGATAGCAAGGTGGACGTGGTCACCCTCAAATTGTAACTTCAACACGCCTATGCATCTTAGCACTGTCTTGTACACCATAGTTTCTGCATAGCACGATAACAACCACAATTAACAATGATCATCTAAAAAATGAAAGAACGGTGCATGTCAATCCATATGAAAAACATTTGCTTAGACGCTATTAATTTCTAATATGCTTTACAACCACATGTGTCTTACGAAAAACATTTAAAGTGACTAATAATAACTAAACATAAACTACGAACCAAGAATAACGACAACAACAATCTCAACAGCATATACCACTAAAACTACCACAGGCCTTTTTGATAACAAAAAACATCCAAGTGAGAATGAGAACGTAAAGAGAAGACACACGTACCTTTTCTGAAAGTAAACATGTGATATTCAGGATGTTACTGTTCTAGTCCTCGCCGATGCCCATTACTGTTTTTACGCATAGCTCACCACCTGCAAATCCATATAGTAGATCGTTAGTAATTTTCGTTGTTAAATGTAAACACTTATACCTCAAACACCCTAACAATATACCATGAAAAGTACGTATTAATTCTAAGTTTCAGTTATATTTTGAGAAATTCTTTTTGTAAAGAAAGTTCTCGAAGGACACAGAACATACACACATACATACACCCAAACATGTATTTGCCCACAGTGGCTCATGTGGTTTTTTTGAATCCGCTTATATTTCATAAGCCTATTTATTTTCTAAGTTCACACATCATCAGCTTATTAAAGATAAGGCCATAAGCCCAAAAATAATCTGAAAAGGGTGTTTGTTGTGTTTTCCAGCTTATGTTTTATATGCTTATTTTTTTGCTTGATTTATAACTAATGAGCATATTTAAGCTTATGTGAGAACACATAAGCTCTTGTAAGCCCAAAAATAAGGATAATAAAAAAGTTTGCACAACAATGTCTTATAAATAAGGCATAACATCAACAAACCAACCTCATACGCCCAAAAAAAGCAACCTGCTCATAAGCCCACGGGTGTAAAAAGCTATTTAAAAAAAATTAATTAGCCTAATAAGCTGGTAAAATAAGCCAATCCAAACACACCCTATAGCATGTTAAACATTACCTGCAATTCATCATTTAGTGTGTGTGTGTGTGTGTTTTTTTTTAACCACACAGCCGGTGGTTTCGATGAAGAAGAGAGATGATTTTGTATTTTGACGAGTCAAATTCTAGAACTGAGATATCAATGCATTTGTGAAGACACGTAGCTTGGGAGAGGAAGACACATAGTTTAGGAGAGA